>CM050169.1:185353560-185568560 GCA_027410445.1 Discoglossus pictus | reverse complement strand
TATGGATTTAGGAGGGATAGGTCATGTCAAACAAATCTAATTACTTTCTATGAGGAGCTTAGTAGGAACTTGGAACAAGGCAACTCCGTGGATGTAGTATTTTTTGATTTTGCAAAGGCTTTTGATACAGTGCCACATGGAAGACTACTTTCCATCCAAAGGGATTTACATAGATTAGAGAAATAGGCATCTACATGGCATATGAGATTTAATATGAATAAATATACAGTTATGCATTTGGGAAGGAAAAATAACTATGCAATTTATAATCTTAATGCAGCAAATCTAGGGGTATCAGATATTGAAAGGGCTTTGAGAGTGCTTGTGGACAACCACCTAGGTAACAGTGCTCAATGCCAAGCAGCAGCTGCAAAGACAAATAAAATATTAGCATGTTTTAAGAAGGGTATAGAAGCAAGGGGAGCAAATATAATTCTGCCACTTTACCAATCCTAGTACACCCTCATTTGGAATATGGAGTACAATTTTGGGCACCACTTAATAAAAAGGACATTTTAGAGTTGGAAAAGGTACAGCGAAGGGCAACAAAACTAATAAGGGGAATGGAGGGCTAAGTTATAAAGAAAGACTAACCAAATTAAACATATTTTCTCTAGAAAAAAGGCATCTAAGAGGGGATATAATTACCTTATATAAATATATTCAGGGTCAATGCAAGACTTTGTCAAGGGAACTTTTTGTGCCAAGAGGTTTTCAACTGACAAGTGGACATCCTTTGAGGATAGAATTAAAAAGATTCCACCTTAAAGAAAGAAAAGGGTTCTTCACAGTAAGGGTGGTTAATCTGTGGAATTATCTACAAAAGGAGGTGGTGACAACAAATGTATTTATTTTATTTATCCTGGTAAATTAGAGAGGGAGTATTGATCCAGGAAGGAGTCAAATCGGCAGTTTCTGGGGTCAGGAAGGAATTCATTTTTTTTTTCTTTTGAGACGATTGGCAAAGTTTCACTTGGGTTTTTTCTGTTTGCCTTTCTCTGGATCAATTAACAACTAATTTGCATATTGCAGATCAGAGGAGATCTTAAAAGGTTGAACTTGATGGACTATAAATCCTTTTTCCACCTCATATACTATGTACCGTATTTTTCCGTGTATAAGACTATATTTTTTGCCAAAATGTTGGAGTTTAAAATAGGGGGGTCGTCTTATACGAGGAATACAGCACAGCAAGCCAGCTGCAATACTGCAAGTGGCCGCTAGATGGTGCTGTCATTGTTTGAACTGTGGAGCCATTACTGTAACAGGATTGGAGGAGTAGAACAGTGCAGGCAGGAGGAGGAGAGCAGGGACAAGGGGCCAGGAAAGAGTGTGTTCATTATGTGTGTGTACTTTATATACACCAGCTAGGTGTCCATGCACATGCATATGCAGAGCTTTATCTAATAAATGTGTGCTTGTGCTATATATATACACCATCTAGTTGTGTGAGTCCATGTAAATGCATGTGCAGAGGTACATTGTATAATACATGTGTGATGTTTGATGAAGCTGCATATAGGTATACCTTTTGGATAAGAGTGCAGATACTTTTGCAGTAAAAAACATACAAAACAAAACTGGTATATGTGTGATACATTTTAATGCTACTGATAAGAAATGTAAAAATACACTGCATTAACAGTTTTTACAGCACAAGCCAATAAAAATGTCAGAAAATTATTAAATAACCTAGATTGCATGTTTATTTCTCAAAAGATAGGGGTCGTCTTATACATGGGGGCGTCTTATACACAGAAATATAATATTTGTAACTTAATTTTCATAACAACTTCTGGACCTTTATGACATTTTTAAAAAATATCTGACTATCCGTGATTTAGAGCAAGGTTGTAAGTTACCAAAAAGATAGTGTAACGCTTTGAAAACTCATCACACATTTGTGTCAAACAGGTTAAAAGGCAATTTAGAGGTGAGTAAAATTGTGGTGTATTAAATAAATCCTACATTTATAGTATGCTCTGTTTTAGTAAACATTTAGATATTTTATTAAACAGCAAACCTAGTAGGGATGGAGTACCAAGCCAGGCCATCTATTATGTGACTATTGATCCAAAACTTCCACCTGATAAATAATCCACATCCAAATATTATCCTCAAAAGTTCAACAAGTGCTGAGATCACTTTGAGTCGGAAGTATAGATACCCACTTTACTATTGTCTTTTCCAAATTAACTCTATTGTGAATCTAAACCACATTATACTGTAGTCAGTTTCCATCTGATGAGCATACCATACATAAAGCAATTGCTCAATTCCTCCTAACACTATAACAGTTGCTCTTCAATCTACAACCCAAAAAGATTGAAAAAATAGGCCTGGGCTCAAACCAAAGAGTATTGTGTGTAAAGAAGCCCAGATTCCTGGTCTTGTGTATGAGTAGTGCACACAATATTCTTGACCACACAGAATGTTTATCTAAAGGCAAGTATGATACCACACCTGTGCAGCTTGTACAATATATCCCTCTTGGCAACCTCCAACACATGTAAATGGCATGTAAAATGAGCCCTATAACATTAGAATCCATAAAGGACCCCCACTGTATACTATATTAACCACCTAAGTACCATGGGGGTCTATACAGACCCCCTACGGTTTTCAAATGTTACCCTTGGTGCCATGGGGGTCCTTAAAGGATCCCTATGGTATTCTAAATTAAGCCTATACAATGGGGGCTAATATATAGCTATGTTTACTGTTTTTTGGCATTGGTCTATATTCACTAACTTGAGAGTTTCATCACTATTTAAGTGTGTCCTTTTGAATTCTTATGTTATTCTATGGATCCCAATATTCATGCACTGAAATTTATTTGAACTTCACTCAATAGTTTAACAAAATAACCGGAGATGTCTCATCTCATTATTAAGAAAGCTGTAAAATCTTTTTTTTCTGTGTAAGCTTTTTTTATTTTGTTTTTGGTGTCAGAATGCACCCTTTCTCATGAAGTTGGAACAAGTAGCAAGTACAAAAACCGGTAAGAAAAAGTTATCACACTGTAGCAAAATAAATAGGATAGTATACTTAATACATTTTCATATTGTACATTCTATTTTATTATAAGGAATATAAGCCATTTTTAAAAAATATCTGACTATCCGTGATTTAGAGCAAGGTTGTAAGTTACCAAAAAGATAGTGTAACGCTTTGAAAACTCATCACACATTTGTGTCAAACAGGTTAAAAGGCAATTTAGAGGTGAGTAAAATTGTGGTGTATTAAATAAATCCTACATTTATAGTATGCTCTGTTTTAGTAAACATTTAGATATTTTATTAAACAGCAAACCTAGTAGGGATGGAGTACCAAGCCAGGCCATCTATTATGTGACTATTGATCCAAAACTTCCACCTGATAAATAATCCACATCCAAATATTATCCTCAAAAGTTCAACAAGTGCTGAGATCACTTTGAGTCGGAAGTATAGATACCCACTTTACTATTGTCTTTTCCAAATTAACTCTATTGTGAATCTAAACCACATTATACCGTAGTCAGTTTCCCTCTGATGAGCATACCATACATAAAGCAATTGCTCAATTCCTCCTAACACTATAACAGTTGCTCTTCAATCTACAACCCAGAAAGATTGAAAAAATAGGCCTGGGCTCAAACCAAAGAGTATTGTGTGTAAAGAAGCCCAGATTCCTGGTCTTGTGTATGAGTAGTGCACACAATATTCTTGACCACACAGAATGTTTATCTAAAGGCAAGTATGATACCACACCTGTGCAGCTTGTACAATATATCCCTCTTGGCAACCTCCAACACATGTAAATGGCATGTAAAATGAGCCCTATAACATTAGAATCCATAAAGGACCCCCACTGTATACTATATTAACCACCTAAGTACCATGGGGGTCTATACAGACCCCTACGGTTTTCATATGTTACCCTTGGTGCCATGGGGGTCCTTAAAGGATCCCTATGGTATTCTAAATTAAGCCTATACAATGGGGGCTAATATATAGCTATGTTTACTGTTTTTTGGCATTGGTCTATATTCACTAACTTGAGAGTTTCATCACTATTTAAGTGTGTCCTCTTGAATTCTTATGTTATTCTATGGATCCCAATATTCATGCACTGAAATTTATTTGAACTTCACTCAATAGTTTAACAAAATAACCGGAGATGTCTCATCTCATTATTAAGAAAGCTGTAAAATCTTTTTTTTCTGTGTAAGCTTTTTTTATTTGGTTTTTGGTGTCAGAATGCACCCTTTCTCATGAAGTTGGAACAAGTAGCAAGTACAAAAACCGGTAAGAAAAAGTTATCGCACTGTAGCAAAATAAATAGGATAGTATACTTAATAAATTTTCATATTGTACATTCTATTTTATTATAAGGAATATAAGCCATTTTTAAAAAATAACTGACTATCCGTGATTTAGAGCAAGGTTGTAAGTTACCAAAAAGATAGTGTAACGCTTTGAAAACTCATCACACATTTGTGTCAAACAGGTTAAAAGGCAATTTAGAGGTGAGTAAAATTGTGGTGTATTAAATAAATCCTACATTTATAGTATGCTCTGTTTTAGTAAACATTTAGATATTTTATTAAACAGCAAACCTAGTAGGGATGGAGTACCAAGCCAGGCCATCTATTATGTGACTATTGATCCAAAACTTCCACCTGATAAATAATCCACATCCAAATATTATCCTCAAAAGTTCAACAAGTGCTGAGATCACTTTGAGTCGGAAGTATAGATACCCACTTTACTATTGTCTTTGCCAAATTAACTCTATTGTGAATCTAAACCACATTATACCGTAGTCAGTTTCCCTCTGATGAGCATACCATACATAAAGCAATTGCTCAATTCCTCCTAACACTATAACAGTTGCTCTTCAATCTACAACCCAGAAAGATTGAAAAAATAGGCCTGGGCTCAAACCAAAGAGTATTGTGTGTAAAGAAGCCCAGATTCCTGGTCTTGTGTATGAGTAGTGCACACAATATTCTTGACCACACAGAATGTTTATCTAAAGGCAAGTATGATACCACACCTGTGCTGCTTGTACAATATATCCCTCTTGGCAACCTCCAACACATGTAAATGGCATGTAAAATGAGCCCTATAACATTAGAATCCATAAAGGACCCCCACTGTATACTATATTAACCACCTAAGTACCATGGGGGTCTATACAGACCCCTACGGTTTTCATATGTTACCCTTGGTTCCATGGGGGTCCTTAAAGGATCCCTATGGTATTCTAAATTAAGCCTATACAATGGGGGCTAATATATAGCTATGTTTACTGTTTTTTGGCATTGGTCTATATTCACTAACTTGAGAGTTTCATCACTATTTAAGTGTGTCCTCTTGAATTCTTATGTTATTCTATGGATCCCAATATTCATGCACTGAAATTTATTTGAACTTCACTCAATAGTTTAACAAAATAACCGGAGATGTCTCATCTCATTATTAAGAAAGCTGTAAAATCTTTTTTTTCTGTGTAAGCTTTTTTTATTTGGTTTTTGGTGTCAGAATGCACCCTTTCTCATGAAGTTGGAACAAGTAGCAAGTACAAAAACCGGTAAGAAAAAGTTATCACACTGTAGCAAAATAAATAGGATAGTATACTTAATAAATTTTCATATTGTACATTCTATTTTATTATAAGGAATATAAGCCATTTTTAAAAAATAACTGACTATCCGTGATTTAGAGCAAGGTTGTAAGTTACCAAAAAGATAGTGTAACGCTTTGAAAATTCATCACACATTTGTGTCAAACAGGTTAAAAGGCAATTTAGAGGTGAGTAAAATTGTGGTGTATTAAATAAATCCTACATTTATAGTATGCTCTGTTTTAGTAAACATTTAGATATTTTATTAAACAGCAAACCTAGTAGGGATGGAGTACCAAGCCAGGCCATCTATTATGTGACTATTGATCCAAAACTTCCACCTGATAAATAATCCACATCCAAATATTGACCTCAAAAGTTCAACAAGTGCTGAGATCACTTTGAGTCGGAAGTATAGATACCCACTTTACTATTGTCTTTGCCAAATTAACTCTATTGTGAATCTAAACCACATTATACCGTAGTCAGTTTCCATCTGATGAGCATACCATACATAAAGCAATTGCTCAATTCCTCCTAACACTATAACAGTGGCTCTTCCGTCTACAACCCAAAAAGATTGAAAAAATAGGCCTGGGCTCAAACCAAAGAGTATTGTGTGTAAAGAAGCCCAGATTCCTGGTCTTGTGTATGAGTAGTGCACACAATATTCTTGACCACACAGAATGTTTATCTAAAGGCAAGTATGATACCACACCTGTGCAGCTTGTACAATATATCCCTCTTGGCAACCTCCAACACATGTAAATGGCATGTAAAATGAGCCCTATAACATTAGAATCCATAAAGGACCCCCACTGTATACTATATTAACCACCTAAGTACCATGGGGGTCTATACAGACCCCCTACGGTTTTCATATGTTACCCTTGGTTCCATGGGGGTCCTTAAAGGATCCCTATGGTATTCTAAATTAAGCCTATACAATGGGGGCTAATATATAGCTATGTTTACTGTTTTTTGGCATTGGTCTATATTCACTAACTTGAGAGTTTCATCACTATTTAAGTGTGTCCTTTTGAATTCTTATGTTATTCTATGGATCCCAATATTCATGCACTGAAATTTATTTGAACTTCACTCAATAGTTTAACAAAATAACCGGAGATGTCTCATCTCATTATTAAGAAAGCTGTAAAATCTTTTTTTTCTGTGTAAGCTTTTTTTATTTTGTTTTTGGTGTCAGAATGCACCCTTTCTCATGAAGTTGGAACAAGTAGCAAGTACAAAAACCGGTAAGAAAAAGTTATCACACTGTAGCAAAATAAATAGGATAGTATATTTAATACATTTTTATACTGTACATTCTACTTTATTATAAGGAATATAAGGAATATTTTTAATTATCAAATAAAGAACATATGGGTACAATAATAAATGTTTTTTTTTTCTGAGAAGATACTTTTGTATTTACCATTAAAAGACTAAAGTATTGATTTATTGAGCGTGCTATCAACATACATAACTAATAGAAACGAATAGAAACCTCCTTCCTTTGCTAAATGTTAATCTGTATTTATCACTGTCTGAACCTAATTTATGTACAGTGCTACGGAATATGTCCGTGCGTTATAAATAAACTATAATAATAAAAATAAATAATGGTAGAAAACTTATATCTATAACCCTTCAGTTCCATTAGTGTCATCAGAAAAATCAATCATTGCTTAAATGCTGGGATATTGAGAACATGTAACTAGGGAATTTTAAATGGAGGCTTGGAAGATGGCACTCCTTTAGGTCGATCATTTTTAGATTTTCCAGTTGAATACACTGCCACCCATGGGTATGAATGAGGCCAATAACTTGTTAGCATTTTTGTAATAGATATAGCAGGGGTTGGAACTCTTTTACAATTAAAGCGTCAATCTGCTTAAAAGCATTAAAGCAACGGATCAAAAAGAGCCAGTGTATAAGACCATGTGCATAACTTAGATACTCTCATATACAATAGCACACCGATGTAGAGGTGAGTAAAAGTGTGATGTATTAAACCACCTAAGTACCATGGGTGGCCATATTTATATGAATCTTGTCTGTTTTTATTTATTTTTAATCAATTAAGCAAATTAAGACTCATTTGAATTCACAGCTAACAAAGATTTGAATTCAAGGTGATGAGTTTGGGCTTGACCAAAGAGTGACATGCTGATCTGTACTGATTCTAGAGCTATAGGTTGCTAACCTCTGAACTAAAAAACTTGTAGCTCTTCAGCAATGACTGATAACTGATCATGTTCACAATTCTTGCTAATACCTGTCTTTATTACTGTTCCAACTACTTTGATAGATGTTTGCTCCTATCTGATCCTGTTTGAACTTGCTTGTTCTTGTCAGAGCCTGTTAGTTGCTTAATCCTGCTGGCTCCTATATGACTACTGCTGGCTCTTGTCTAAACCTGCTTGGTCCTGTCTGAACATGTTTGGCTCCTGTCCATGAGCTGCAGTCTGTATTTAAGTTCCTATCTCAACATGCTGGCTCCCGTCCTTGTTCCTATCCTGACTTGCTCCTATCCTGGAGTTGCTGACCATCCCCACACCCATTGTCTCCTGTTCTTAAGTTCATGGTCAAATGGAGGGAAAGCAGCTGTATCTTTATAGAGCTTATTGAACCAACATCTTTTTCTCAATTTATATATGTTGGACCAAGGGACTCAGCATAGGTTTCCAGATTTCTTTATATTTTACTGCTTATCCTGAGCCAATACCACTTTCTTACTATGAAGTCTAAATTGTGTCTTTAGGGATATGAGGACATAGAGTCTTCTCTTTCCTTATATTTGTTTTATTGATCTTTTTTTACCTAACTTTTACATTTGTATTCATTTTTATCTAGGTGATATCATCCCCACATCTATATTAGCTCAATGTGAACATTCTGTCGCCGCTGATGTTCTTCTGCAATATATCATCATTGAATTCTCATTGTGGTATATAGCTTTAAAAGATTTTCAGAAAGCGCCAAGAGAGAAAAGGTAAAAATTAATTACATGGTTCCAAATTCCACATGCAAGGAATATAATATCTACCCAGTGAAACTCATTTGGAGGTGATACAGAAACCCATTTACACATCAGATTGGAAATCATAAATAGGGTGAATGAAGACTGCGATACACGAACTGTACACTGACTGTAGAACAGTCACAACTTCAACTTTCTAATAATGTCTTTTCAGGCAGATGATGTACTTCCCTGTCATTCTGGGAAAGATTGAGTTAAAAACTGATTAGTATTTCACTCACTTCATTGATCTTCTGTTCATGTTTTTTTTATATTTTTCTGGATGTTCAGTGATAAATTCCGACGGGAAATCAGAGTATTTTTTAAACAAAATAAGCTTACAATTTCTGATGATGATACCAGGCATGAGACCCTTCTGAGCCCTGCGTTTCAGGCTAATGGAGGGGATATTAATTTCTATGCTAATTGGGCTCAGTTCTGCTTATGTAAACATCTTCCTGGAATGGAAAATTGAAATTAAAACTTAGTGTTATAGATACCACCAAGTTTATATGAAACCAAAGGTAAAAATATAGTCACATATATATACAGTAAACAAAGAAAAGGATAAATATACATCTCAAGCCATGTTATGTATATACCGCTATAAAATGCTGACTAATGTTAATTCAAGGTGGCATAATTGCTATACATGTTGTCCAAAATAGGAAAAGCCTCCACACCATTTCTAAGTGTATCAATTCAGGCAACTCTTCACTTTTACCTCTGCTATAGTCAGGGCCGGATATACCTTTTTGGAGCCCCTGGGCAGTGAAGTGGAGGAGCCCCTGTGAGTGAGTATGCAAGGTATGCATGCACCCATTTTTGCCTTTTCTGTGCATGTAAGTTCCTTTTCCTGTTGCAACTCTCTTGTTCTAGGTGGTTACCCTCTAGTAGCCGGTCTATGAACTGCAGCATTTCGTTTTTTTAAGCCAGGAACTAATTTTTTTTAGGAAGTGGAGCCCCTCACAGGGATGCGCTCCTAGGTGGCTGCCTACTTGGCCTAATGGGTAATCTGGCCATGGCTGTAGTACCATATAATGTGAAGTTGTGCAAGTGTATTCCTTATATTTTTGTGTGTTAAGATTTAGAATAATACAATTATTTTCATCTTCATTCAGTTTCGTGAACACTTTGAATAATGAGCGTTTCTCTATTCATTATATAAAAATGATTGACTGAAAGTAGTGTTAGGCAAACAAAAACACAATGAGCCTAGTTTATTTCATGCACAAAATAATGAACAAGGTTTAATACAGTCTAGGTTACTTTTTTAGATCTTTCTGAAATTCTGGGGTATAAAATATCTGGGATTTTTTATGTTGGCAAATTATGCTCTTTCCATACTACTCTGCATAAAACATGCAAGCTTGGCTTGGATTGAAGAAAAACCAGTGGAGGAAGTAGATGGAGAAATCCAAAAACAAAGTATTATTTATTTCACTTCATAAAAATCCTCAATTAAATAAAAGATAACTCTGATGGTTTTGTGGTACGTCCCTATGCAGTGTAATGAAGTCAAGTCTTTGAAAGAGTAACTTCTCAGTGCAATAATTTTCAGTGTATACAGTAAACAGATACAAAGAGTGAAACCATCAGCACCCATATACTGTTTCAAATGAATGCTATCCTTATTATGAAAATTATAACTGTTTAGGGCCTGTGCACATTGGAAAAGCAGCTCATCTGTCGTAGTAACAGCCAGTGGCTTAGCTAGAGCTTTTGCCACCAGGGGCTGTCCCCTTCTCTCTCTTTCCCACTTCCTGCTTCTCTTTCGCCCCCTACTCTGTCTCACTCTCCACCTTCTCTCTCTCTCTCTTTCCCTCTCTCCCCTCTCTTCCATTCCCTTATATATCTCTCCCCCTTCTTTCTCTCTAACTTTTCCCCACTCTCTCCCTTATCTCTCTGTCCTCTCTCTCTCTCTCTCTCTCTCTCTCTCTCTCTCTCTCCCCCCCCCTCTTCCTCCTCTCCCTTATCTCTATCTCTCTCTCTCTCTCTCTCCCATCTTTCTCTCCCTCCCTCTCTCTCTCTTTGCCTGCCTGTCTCTCCCTCTCTCTTTCTCTCCCTCTCCTTCCCCCCTTGTCTCTCCCTCCACCCACTTCCCTTACCTGCATGCTCTCGGGTCTCCCAAGTCAGAGGGGAGAGCAGGGGCCAGGGAGGAGGAGGGAGCGACTAGAGGTGGGGGCATTTATGCCTCCCCCAAAGAAGTGCTGCCCAGGGCAGATTGCCCTCCCCCACCCTCTAACTATGCCACTGTTAACAGCAGTGCAATATTCCACATATTCATCTATTCAAACAATCTTGCATTCATGCACCATAAGGTCTACTGAACAAACCCCACTATAAGATACAATGAGCCCCTGTTTTCAACTGATCTTGCAACCAGACCAGTATTAAGCCATACCCTCCACTCTGTCTCCAACATTCTTTATATCCATTGCTTATACAAAAAGCTATGTGAAATCTAGATTGACTTGTAGTACTAAGACAAAACTGTTTAAATGACCACTGCATGTCTATATTATACATAGTTTTGTTTTAATATCTGCTTTTATTCTTTAAATAATTAGTTACCTATCAGTTCTCTAAGCAGTTCTTTCAAAAGTCTGCCACTATGCTCAGTTCAACAGTCATAATAAATGCAAGTAAAACCCCCAGTAGGATAAATAACAGTCCCAGGTTCTAGGCACACCAAACCCTTCTAAAGGTAATATTTTCTAGAAAATTGCTTCTGTTTCTATTTACTGGACGATATAACAAAAAAAGTAATGGAATAGCATATACAATAATGTTAGATGGTATATTTGGTTATATATCAAAGCATGGACACATTAAATAATAATGTGATTGTAGACTCATTATCTAATGTTTAGCTCTATACATTACCAAAGGTAATAATGTGAGTGACTAGTCTCTATACATAAATTATAATGCAAAAATATGATCTATTACAGTATATGTGATATAATCCTATTCTACTTAATGACTTTTATTACTGAGCATTTTCATTACATAAGTTACATACCACTATAATTTTCTATAATGACAATTGTTATAGGAAGCATTCAGATGCCTTCTCTCTCTCCCTCCTCTCTCCCTCTTCCCCCTCTCCCTTTTCTCTCTCTCTCTCTTTGTCCCCCTCTCTCCCTCTTCTCTCTCTTCCTCTCTCTCCTTCCTCTCTCTCCCTCCTCTCTCTCCCTTATCTCTCTACCCCTCTCTCTCTCCTTCTCCTCTCTCTCTCTCTCTCTTTCCCCTCTTCCTTCTCTCTATCTTTCTCTCTCTCTCTGTCTCCCCTTCTATCTCTCTCATTTCTCATTCTCTCTCTCTCTCTCTCTCTCCCCTTTCCTTCTTTCTCTCCCTCTCTTTCTCCCCTTTGTTTCTCTCTCACCCTTTCCCTCTCTCTATTCCCCTCTCTCCCTCTCTCTCCTGCCTCTGTTTCCTGTCCCTCTGTCTAACTCTTTTTCTCTCTCTCTCTCTCTCCTGTCACACATCTATTTTCCTCTCTATCTCTCACTCTCTCTCTCTTTCCCCTCTTCCTTCTCTCTATCTTTCTCTCTCTCTCTCTGTCTCCCCTTCTATCTCTCTCATTTCTCATTCTCTCTCTCTCTCTCCCCTTTCCTTCTTTCTCTCCCTCTCTTTCTCCCCTTTGTTTCTCTCTCACCCTTTCCCTCTCTCTATTCCCCTCTCTCCCTCTCTCTCCTGCCTCTGTTTCCTGTCCCTCTGTCTAACTCTTTCTCTCTCTCTCTCTCTCTCCTGTCACACATCTATTTTCCTCTCTATCTCTCACTCTCTCTCTCTCTCTCTCTCTTCCCCTCTCTTTCTCTTCCTTATCTCTCCCCCTCTCCCTTCTCTCTCATCAACTCCCCTTCTTTCTCCCATTCACTCTTTTTCTCCACCTCTCTCCCTCTCCCCCCTCTCTCTCCCCCCTCCCTCTTTATCTCTCCCCCCTCTCTCTATCCCTCTCTCTCTCCCTTCTCCTCCCCCCTCTCTCTCACCCTTTATCTCACACTCTCTCTCCTCCCTTCCCCTGCTCTCTCTCTTCTCTATGATACACCCTTTGTAAACATGATTACAGCAGTCTTTCTGAGTATCATACATAGTTACATACAGTAGTTACATAGTAATTGAGGTTGAAAACGACTTTTAGCCCATCAATTGGTGTTAATTGATCCAGAGGAAGACAAACAAAAAAAACAAGTGAAACTTAGCCAATTGTCTCAAAAGGGGAAAAAAATTGATTCCTTCCCGACCCTAGATACAGTGATCGGATTCTTCCCTCGATCAATACTCTCTAATTAACCAGGATAACCCTGAATGCCCTTTTTAATTAAAAATATATCCAACCCCTTTTTAAAGTTATCTATCGAATCCACTGTCACCACCTCCTCAGGTAGAGAATTCCACAGATTAACCACCCTTACTGTGAAGAACCCTTTTCTTTCTTTAAGGTGAAATCTTTTTACTTCTAACCTCAAGGGATGTCCTCTTGTCAGTTAAAAAACCTCTTGGCACAAAAAGCTCCCTTGACAAATCTTTATACTGACCCTGGATGTATTTATATAGGGTAATCATATCCCCTCTTAGACGCCTTTTTTCTAGAGAAAACAAGTTTAATTTTCATCATAACTTCAAACACTATCGACATTAGTATTCCAAGTGATGCTCTGAAGATAATTTAATTAATAAAAATCAATGTCATATTCTTTGAAGGTTTCAAGAATTTGCCCAAAACCTATGGATTGCTCCAGAAAAAAAATTTCTTCACCAGGAATCGGTCGCCACAGAATTTTACATCAAAGGATAATCATTGATCGTGATTCTTATTTAATTAATAAGAGGGAAGGCTAAAGCACTTGGCCTTGTAAATCAGTGATATTTAAGGTCAGGTTAGTTGAACTGAGCTGCGCGGCCAGAAGTAGGGGTAGTAGCAAATGGACAGCAGAATGTAGTAATACAAATGTGATCCGAAACAAGTTATTTTAACCACATAAATCAAATAAATAGATTACACTGGATTACTACATGTAGATACCATCACTATAATTAAAAGCAGAATGACTAGATATAAAATCACTATACAACATGCAGATATCATCTAATTATATATAGGTTTACTATAGATACAATCTACTATACAATTCATTATAATCACTATAATTAAAGACAGAATAACTAAACATAAATTCAGACATACAGCATACTGATACCATCATTATAATTAAACATAGGATGACTAGACATAAAACTTCCAGATAACATCATAATTAAAGACTATACATAAAATCCACTAGCTAACATACAAGCATCAAGATTTAAATTAAATGCAGTGTAATTACATACAAGTCAACAATCCAGCATGCAGACATCAGCATTTATGTATGGGTTATCAGTATTTTATGTGATTGATAATCTATCAGAAAGATTCTGTTAGCTTCATCTATTAAAGGCCAGAATAACTGTTTGGTAATATAGGAACTTTACTACTTGCTGCAGTTTGTATATCTTAACTGCATATGAGCAATATAGTAGCGGTGGTAATAATGTTAGTGACTTCTCACTATATATACATTATAATGCTTTGCAAAAATATGATCTATTACCCTATATGTGATATAATCTGATTCTACTTAATCACTTTTATTACCGAGCATTTCCTTTACATAAGTTACATATGTATATAATGTTGTATAATGACCATTGTTACAGCCAGCATTCAGATTAGCAGACATACAAAGAGATAGATAGATATATAGATAGATAGAGTGATAGATAGATAGATAGATAGATAGATAGATAGATAGATAGATAGATAGATAGATAGATAGATAGATAGATAGATAGATAGATAGATAAGTAGAGTGATAGATAGATAGATAGATAGATAGATAGATAGATAGATAGATAGATAGATAGATAGATAGATAGATAGATAGATAGATAGATAGAGAGTGAGAGATATAGATAGATAGAGTGATAGATAGATAGATAGATAGATAGATAGATAGATAGATAGATAGATAGATAAGTAGAGTGATAGATAGATAGATAGATAGATAGAGAGTGAGAGATATAGATAGATAGAGTGATAGATAGATAAAGTGATAGATAGATAGAGTGATAGATAGATAGATAGATAGATAGATAGATAGATAGATAGATAGATAGATAGATAGATAGATAGATATAGAGTGAGATATATATATAGATAGATAGATAGAGTGATAGATAGTTAGACAGACTGATAGATAAATAGATAGAGAGATAGATAGATAGATAGATTTACATTTGTGTTTGCTTCCGCCTTCATCCTTCTTTCACCATTCTTCTCCTCCTAACAATACCCATTTCTTTGCTAAAAAAAACAATCTCTCCCCAATTCTCTATCTAATTCTTCTTGCCTCATATTCCTGCCTCACCCCCTTTCCTACACCCACTGTGAATTTTAACCCTTTAACATTCACTCTAGAAATACAGTAGATCTAGTATTAATTATAACCAAAATTATAATATGACTGAAAATGCCCAAGAGCACAATAGCAGGAAAGGAAATTATTAATTTAATTGTAATTAAAAGTAAAGCAGCTTTAATTTATTTTCAGTATGTTGCTACTATGTTCTCAGCAGGATGCACAATAAGAGCTTTGCAGATATGTTCAGCTCCTAATACAAAAATATAGCTCGACATCTAAAAGAAATATATTATGCAGCATGTTTTCATTCAGTATTGAATGTGTAAATTTGTATTTCCTTAATTGACTTACATTACTGTTTCTACTTTTAAAAATGAAAGAAGAAGCAATGTAATTGATCTAATTGTGCATCTAGTACTCTGGGAGATGACAGAAAGGTCTTAAATACTTGGTCATATGTACTAAAGGATAAAGTGTTGGAAATATCATGGATACCATCATGGCCCCTATGATACCCTATGGTAGGGCTTGACAAAAATGGTACAGAAAACCCATCATACCTGCTCAACCTCGCTTGAGCAAGGAACTAGTTGGTTGGTGTGCTAAGTGGTATATTTGTCTTGTTATATTTTAATTTCATTTGGACCATGGTTATAGCCAACTAGATACTTGATCCCTGTTGCTAAACATTGTATTATTTGTCTAAAGTGCAAAGTTGTCCTTAGCCCAATTTATATGTATGTCGTTACAAGACAAATTATTGAACTCAGGGAACTTTGGTGACTATACTTTTTCTTATTGGCTCCTCTCTCATTATGGGCCCCATTCAATTTCAAGCCTGTAATTGCCTGTAATGCGAATTTTGGCTGCGGGTAAAATTTTTTCGAAACATTTAAATGTATTCAATTGTCTCTCACAGCCTCCACATGGGAACCATGCATTTGTAAGTAGGATTTCAGGAGGCATGATCATATGATCTGACAATATTTAAGCAAGCCCGTAATTTACTTCTTAGACACAACCAATAGTAAATGAAACCATCATCATGACATCATTAAAACATGGAGGTTAGTTTTAAACTGCAATCAGAGGCTAAGCATTAAAAAACGCAGATAAGTAATGTTCACTGTTCGGGCTGCACTCAAGCAATTCCTCAAGTGATTCCTGGGATCAAAATAACACGGAAATAAAAGTTAAAAATAATAGTTTTTTTATTGCAGACTAAAGTATTTATATACTATGGGCCAAATAAATTTCCAAGCCCGGTGCGGCACCTGCGGGCTTGAAATTCAGCGAAGTTACAGAGCTATTAAACTAGCCAAGCCCGCAACAGACGCGGCCGACATCCAAACCTGTAAACTATTCTTGTGCACGTTGCATGTGCGGATGTGCAGCCGTGAACATCATTACGTCACTGAAAATTGGAGGTTACGAGACCCATATTCCAGAAATAATGCAATATTAATAAATCAGTAAATATGATATTCTAGTCCATGCGAGTTCCATTATATGAATTAACACATTGATTGCCAGGATCTATATAACACAGAAATTAAACATTAATAAAAGTATTTTATTTTACAGATTTGAGAGCTTGAGAATGTTGTGCAATTAATTTTAATACCTAATATCACTTTACCTTTATTATTAAGTACAGTAGTGTGTTGATATTTGCATTTACAGTGCTACGGATACGACTTTAACCCCCTTGCGGGTCCCCTTTAGTACCGTTTTTGGCTCCATTTGCAGGTTACGAGTTTGAATACCAGTGGATTTGTAGCAATTTAATAGCGATTTGCGAACGTAACATTTACGGGCTTGACAGATCAAAGGCTTTGCGGCAACGGAGTTCCGATTTATACAGCCCATAACGTTTTTCCGCAAGATCGCTTGCGGGTAGCTGTACGAGGCCAATTTAATAGCCATAAGTCTAGTGAGCTCCATTAAGGGCTATGGGTTTTCACGTTGGGGGAATTTAATAGGGCTGTGAGTGTTCCAGGAAAATCAAGGTCCAATACATTTAAAGTGAGGGGCAGAGTTATTATTATTATAATTTTTTGTAATTTTTTTGTAACACGCCAACATATTCCATAGCGCTATACATGGATTACAGTTAAGGCAAAAACAGTAACAGTATTAGCACTTTGCAAAGGATGGAAAGGATGGAGCTGCCTACAGCATATGAAAAAGGTTATAGTCTATTTTCCTTTATCCACATGTAAAATAGGGGAGTGAAAGAACCCCTTAGCTGGAATTAGGACCCCTCTTACACACACTGCCGCTTCCTCCGTGTAGAACTAAGTAGAACTGCTCCATCACATTGTGCTCAACAATACCATAGGGAAGAAGTATTCAATCAAGTGGTGCACATGAAATCTCAAGAAGTATCAGAATTTCAAGGGGAACCTTGCTGGAAACTAAGGAACAAGAAAGCCATAAATAATATAGTACAGTTTACAGAATCGCCATGTCCCTGTTTTTCATACAAACGTATATTCTCTATTTACTTTTACTTTTGCCACATACTGTACAGGAAGCTGCTGAAGCATGTAGTAGTATTTAGAGCTAATTGTAAGATTAAAGGAAGCATAGCTCTCTTGAAATATGATGACCCAGTATTTTTGTAAACCCAAATAGGCTGTCATTTATACCATGGAAAAGTAAATAAGAAAAAACACATTGACCACAGAGCATGTAATTGAAAAATCCAACCGGTCCTTGAAGCTCAGAAGACGGACGTTTTTTTTTATGTCTCACAATAGCTCTGCAAAGTCACAAAGATGATTCAAAAATCTCGAGGATTGAAATTCCCAGCATATTGGAGGTTATTTCTTTTCCCCCTAGTTCAAACTTAATTACATTTTTCATCTGAATAACACATTTTTGGGCTAATTCAATTTTTAATTTCTATGTAAATGAACTCTGGTAACTTGTATTAAATCAGATATGTTGAACTTTCTGTCTTTTGCTTGTGGAAAAGATATAAACTTGACAATTTTGATTGTATAGAAGTTCCGACTTTCAGTATTGAACAATTACTGCCAAGAGAAAGAATTTGACTTAAAATAACTATACTTTTAATAAAAGCAACTCTGTCCAGTGGTCTGATAGACCATTAGGTTGAATCTTATTCTTTGGAATTTAATATTGTAAAGAAATAATGCATTAATATTAATATTTTAACTTTAATTAAAAAATATAAGAAACTAGTTCTTGGTTTTAAGTTGTACCTGCCATGGCAGCTCCACGTCCGTAAGCCGATGGAGGACGCAAATTGAATAGTTATGTAGCTTGGGGCCTCCTGTTGCGGATACTTATTTCAAAACTGTAGGATTAGAATGAGGCCCATGGACAGGACAGAGGTTGCCATTCATATCAGTGATGTGGCAAATGTAACTTTTTCAAAGATTCCCAAAGCACACCCTGTCTTTTTCCCATGAAAATATAAACATAACATTTATTATGATTATGGCTTTACTAGAGACCAATAAATATAAGCTACTCAGTCATGCCCTTATTTTTTTTTTTTATAATTCCACCTCTCCCCATTCCTGTTCTTATTGTATACCTGTATTAGTGAATCTGCCTCCATTTTCTACTTCACGCCCATCTCTCCCCATTCTTCTTGCATACTGTCTTTTCAATGTTTTTCCAAATTCATCCACACACTCCATTCCCAACTCATTGAGTGATATGCAAAGTGAATTTTACTGACAAAATGTACTTTGTTGTTGTTTAGTCATTTAGTTGTGATGCTATGGACAGCAGAACGCTGGGCATATCTATCAGCCACTGCCCCTCTGAGTTTGATCAAGCTCATGCTCATTGCTTCAATGACCTCATTGATGAATCTCCGCCTCTGTCGTCTCCTTCTTCAAGTTGTTTTTTACTTTCCGAGCAACTGAATATTCTCTAGGGAATCTGTCTTTTCATGATATGGCCCAAATATTTGTGCTTCAGCTTCATCATCATACCTTCCAGTAAACAGTTTGGCTTGATTTCCTGAAGTACTTCTTGCAGTCCAAGGGACTTTCAGCAGTTTTCTCCGACACCAAAATTCAAAGGAATCAATTCTACGGTTCTCAGCTTTCTTTCCAACTCTTGCTATACTATTATATATTTAAAGAGCAGTTTTTATGAAACATGTTCGATGCAAAAGTTAAGAAAACAATATTTTAAAGCTCTGAGAAATTTGGCAACAGAGTCATAATCTACTTCAAATTCTAATTAGGGTGTGCCAGGGCACTGCATCAGTTGAGTTATGAAGCTCTATGGAGAAATCAATTATTCTCACTACTGGATTATAAGGAGGTCCTGACATTGTTGCAATAGCAATTTATGGATAAAAAAAAAAATTATGTTGGTAGTATTTAATTTTCATGCAATGTAAACCCTATATAATGTTGAAAATATGCTTTTTTTAAATGCATGAAAACATGTGTTACATGTGTCTTTTTATACATCCTCTAACAATTAATGTGTATTTTATAGATCACGATTTACTATCAAAGGTCACAAAAATGATATGGTATATTTTGGTTGGCTTAAAAAGAGACCTTAAAATGTATGCAGAGCCCATTACTTTGTTTTACTGCTTTTTACAGATATAGCCTGAAGGATTCCTATAACCTGGGTGATAATCCTGCAAAATGTTATAGAGCAAGACAAAAGCACAATAATATTTTAAGAAATAGGAAAGTTACATAAACCAGTCTCTGTGTATGCCTCAGTGAAATCACTTGGTGTGGGGATGCTGCAGGCTGGAAATCTCAACTAATTTAACAGCAGTTACTATCAACACTTTGTGGCAACAAATTGTAGAAATTATTGCTGGAAGACAGTGCATATTATGCCAGTCTATGCATATGGGAGAATTGTATAAACTTTGCCATGAGGGGTAAGTGCATGACAAAACTGATTCATGTGATTTGCAATGTGTTGCTCTTTTCAATCCTAACAAGTCCTTTAATAGACACAATAAAATTTGCAGCTAACTCTTGATTTCTTGATATAGTGTTTTCTTCCAATGTATCAGCCAACTAAGGTCACAGTCAGCAGCATAACACATTCTCAGCTCCTCCTGTTCCATCTGCTCAAATAGCTTTGAGATTTCTGAGTGGTGATATAAACTGCTGAGTTAGATGCTCCAGAAATATCTAAGCCTAGGAAATCCAAGTATTTAGGGGCATATAGTGAAGATCCTTATTATTACTTGAGGAAAAGTAAAGAAAAAAATGACGTAAAAGTATTGTTATACTTGGGAATAATCTGCGAATAAACCCCTTACAGAATGTGTGGTAGATAAATTGAACAGTCTTCCAGTAGAAATGATAGGGACATATTCAATAAAGGAAATTAAATATATTTGTGATCATCAAAGCAATCATAAGGATTAGATAGATATATGTTGAATAAAAAGTGCATACATGGTTATCACATATATAGTTGTGGTAATTGTGAATGTTGGTCACGCAATGTTAAAAGTTACGAGCTTGCGCATGGGCAATGAGCACCAAAGGTGCTCATTGCGCGCCTTGTGATGAGCGCAGTAGGTGCTCATCGCGAGGCTTGCACGACTGTGCTACAATGCGCGCCAAAGGCGCTCATTGCTGGGCTTACGTTGAGCGCAACAGGCGCTCATCGCGAGGCACACAACACTTTGCTGCAATAAGCTCCAAAGGCGCTCATTGAACTCCTCGCAATTGTTGCCTTTCAGGGTCCCTCTAAGGGTCCTCTGTCCAGTCATAGCTCTAATTTGCCCAAAGACGCTTTTTCGATGGAGGATGGAAAGAGATTGTAGCTGCACAAGCCGATGCCCACAATCAGCGACAAAGGCCATCTGACTTTAACAATGGTCATAAGGCACGCAAAACTTTGAAAAAAATTATGAATTTAATGGCCGATATGTTTTTAAGCACATAACTCGGAAGACCCCCCAAAAACACCAAATAATTTCAAATGTAAGTTAAAAACCTCACACATAGCTCAGAGGGAGAGTCAGAGAGCCTGTAAGTGAGGTTGCAAGCTAATTTAAGGCTTAATTGCCATTTTACCGAGAACAAAAATTGGCTAAGCGAGGAAAAAAATGTTGGCCGCAAAAACGTAAATGCTTTCAAAAAGGGTCAAAAGGAAGCCGAAGCCTGTAACACTTAGCCGAACATCACCAGCCATGCAGTACATTGATAATACAAGCATCGTCGCTCATGAGAAACACAAAACTTGGAAAATAAAACCAACAGCGGTCAGTGCGAGGCACGCAACACTAAAAAAGGATAGATAGGCGCTCAACAGGAGCCATGCAAAACTTGATCATGGACAGAGAGGAGAAAGACACAGGGGTGAAAAAGGGGGGAGAGAGTGGAAAGAGAGACAGGGGTGAGAGAGGGGGCAAAAGGGGAGGGAAATAAGGGGAAAAAAAGAGCAGGAAGGGGGGAGGGAGAGAGGGGAAACAGACACATGGAAGGGAGAGGAGGGAAACAGACACAAGGGTCAGAGAGTGGGGAGAGTCTCGCAATGAGTGCCGAAAGCGTTCATTGCATACCTCGCGATGAGCGCCAAAGGGATCACGATGAGTGCCGAGGCCCGTAAAGTAGAGGGAAGGAAAGGTTCCCAATGAGTGCCACAGGCGCTTATCTCGGGGCAAGCGATGTGCACAAAGGTGCTCATTGCGAGGCATGAAAGTGGCAGGTTGCCCCAAGCCTGCAATGAGCGCTCATCGCGAGGCCCATAAAGTAGAGTGGGGGAGAGGCTTGCAATAAGCACCAAAGGCGCTCATCGCGAGGCCCGCAAGTTAGTGGGGGGAGAGCCTTGCATCGTGTGGCAAACAGCATTGTCAGCATTCAAGTAATTGTCAGAATTTGGGGTCAAGAAGGAATTTTTTTCCCATTTGACAATGTTTGAGTGTACTTGTTTGCCTTCCTCTGGATAAATTAGCAATCAAAAATTAATTCACATATTACATATTTTTGACCTCAGTTACTAGGTTACTATGAACTTCATTCAATTCCTCATTTCATAAAGTTAAACATGCAAAAAGTGCCCAGTACTTTTCCCTAACTATTCTATTTACCCCTCTCAGCATTATTGTGATTTTGCTACTACCAATGCCTTGGAGTAATACCACTCACAATATTACATCTTGCTTCCCCATTGATTTTCACACATCAGTAATATTGTGGTTGCTTTTGCTCAAAAAAGCCATTCAATTTAAACTTACTCAAAATTACTTACTACTTGCGACTCATAATAGTACTGATTTCGGCTAGAAATTATACGAGTACTACAGAGTTAAAATGCTTTTGCGGCTGCTTTGCCCTTCCCAGCTGACTCGGGATCACCCCTTTCCCCACTCAAACTCAATCCCTCTGTTCCCCGATCACCCCATCTACATGACCATGGAGGTCTCTTGAAAACCCCATGGCATCTAAAATGTTAACCCTGTGTCACATGGATCCTTAAAGGACCCCGTGGCACCTAAATGTTAACCCCCACCATGAAGACCTAATGCTGCAGATGTCATTAAAGGACCCAATGCTGCAGGGGTCTGTGGCATCTACAAATAAACCCCACGGCATCAACAAATTAACCAACTATTAAACCCTAAGATACCATTGCAGTTTATACAGCCCTATTAACCTCCTAACTACCATGGTCCTTAAACAACCCCCATAGTACCTAAATTAACCCCTGTCATTGTAGTCTAAAGTATACAAAGCACTATACTACATTTAATAAAAAGAAAAAAATACCACAACCCCCCAATAAATTACAAGAAATAGAAAAAATACAAAAAAGCCTAACATTCCTAAAAAATAAAACCACATATGAAATAAAATAGCACAAAAAAAATTAACCCTGTAAAATAAAAACTATTAAAATGACTTACCCACCCCAAATGATCATCCAGCGATCAACCTCTGCTCTTAGAGAAGAACAATTACTTTGACGAGGAGGAGCTGCACTGCTGTAACTGCCATTTACCGCACTATCTGCGGTTTAAATACAATTTCATGCGCATTCTGATTGGCTGAAATAGATGTAAATCATATCTCAGCCAATCAGAATTGGTTTGGAGATGTGTCCTCCTAACCTCCAGTGCCTTTGAAATCATACAATCCAGCCAGGATGGATCTAGGTTTTTAAAATAGGTTATTACTCTGGCCACATAATGACTTGAGAGAGCTACACATATCTGGACTCATATTTATGTGGTTGTGGAATGGGGAAATTGTACCTTGTCTTACACACTTGCATAGTGACTGGGCTCAGGAGTTGTTTTATAATTATTTAATATGTTTTTATGTTATGTTGTTTACCCTATGCATGTTTACCTCATGATGTTGGATTCTATGTCCCCTCTCGTTGATGCAGTTGATACTCAAAACTAAAAGTTCCATTGCTAGTCAGTAACTGTCATACATAGAGTCAGTTATGCTCCAGACTTGATAACGTGAGGGTAGCAGCTATTGCAGTCTCTGACTGGATTCATTTGCTTATGGAACAAGATATCTTGAAGATATAGGTGTCAAAATCCTTACAGAAGATAAGAGCTGTCCTGGTTCTGAATGTTAAGATGTTATGATGCCTTCCAAAATAAATATTTAAAAATTATTGTATTAGCAGTTTACACAAAATCTAGAAGACCCACAAACTATTGCAGAATGTTAACAATTCAAATGTATATATATATATATCTATTGGACCTGTTATGAATCTCAACAGCAATAAAAGCTGTTCCTGATTTTTTTTTTTATATATTTATGCTGATTCTGTGTTTATAGTTTTAAATGCTGCATCCAAAGAAGGGTGTTTTAGAGATATTGGATGCCTTGGTTAAGGGACTAAAAAGAACCTGAAAGATCTGCTGGGTAGCTTTGGCCATAACAGCCTTAACAAGCCCAATTGAAGAAAGCAGATCACCACAAGATGTCACTACTCAATATTGAATTTTAATCTAATTGGACCAATCTGATTAATGGACCTAAAATCTGATGGTTTTTACCCCTTTACAGTTCATCAAGAAATCCAATTAATAACTATTACACCTTTGTACAACCCTCTAGAACAGGGACGTAGGAACTGGTGTAACATATCTCCCCAGACTATATGAATAGGGGACAAGCAAAATAGCAAAATTAAAACGTAATAATACATTGCCAATCAAGGGCTATGGAGCAGTATGTCGCTCACAAGAAAGCTTTTGACACCATACTTTTTCAACAGCAACAATGGGAGAATGCAATGGGCAGGCTACCTAGCAAGAAGCAGCAGAAAGAGTATTTGCACAAAGGTTGTACAACATTGTAATTAAAAATGGTTAGTATTGTTTTACAGGCATGAATTTTAGCATCACAACATCTCTTGCAATATATTTAGTTGATTCATATATATCCAACTCCCTTCTACTCTTTGTTCTGTATTCTGATTTTTTTCACTTTCAATTTAGACCTTTCTCTCTCTCTTCTCTTTCTCTTCCTTATAGTATATCTGCTCTCAGCACCTTATCTTTGCCTTTCTGTTATACTAGTTTATTGAAAAAAATAATTTGGAGAAGAGTGCAAAAAAACTGAAAAATCGCAGAAATGTGTGATAAGTTTGGGTTATTTTAATACACATATCAAAGATTATATTTACAAAACATGAAAACTGCAGAAACATGTCCACAATCTCTGACAGTACACACAAAAGTCTTGTTTAGATAAATAGACCTTATTATCTGACACAATACGTATACAAAACCTCTTTTTATATTTTATTTATTCCAAATAATTGACTTTTTTGTATTAAGTAGACAACCATGCTATGATTGTGTTAAAATTACCCAAATGTACTTTACTATATATTTTTCCTGTTTTTTATTGCATTTTGGTCTCAAAATCTTTAGGATAGCAGCTCCTCATTCATCCATACTTGGACTGTGGACTTGGACCTACCTACTACCATGATCTAGCGTTTATAGAGAAAATTATAAATTCATAAGCCATAGAACTCTAATCTGGAATTACTTTACACTTACATTAGCTTTCTTAGGTTATGGCAACTCTTATGTTTTGAGGAGACAATCTGTTAAAACTTGAACTCTTTGCTTTCAGTTACAGTCATAGGAGTGTTACTATATAATTTGATTATTCAGTGGTTATCGAGATTTTAGAGAATAAGATCAGAGACTGTGGGTGTGATTAAAATAGTGGTATTTTAACTGACACAAAATTATATTGAGAAAAAAATTAAAAATTCATGTTTATAGGTACTAAATCCACTCTAGCACTATTAATGAGTTGCAATGTTATTTAGTTTCACCACATGGTGACATGAAAGCATTTTTTAAGCACTATTGTCTCAATGTGACTAGTTATCCATTTTATATGAAACTTTTATAATTCTTGATTGCTGCCCTGAGATTAGTTATAATATCATGGTACAATAGTTAAACAACTATTAAGAAATTAAGACTACGTAACTTAAGTAACGTATGCATAGTAGGTAAGATTTATAATGTGGAGTTCATCTGTGACCCATTCAAATTAATACAGTACATGTATTTATTCTTATACTCACTATTAACAGATCCTTCATAGTAAAAAAAATATTTTTATTGTCCCTTTAACTTTAAGTTATGTTCAAAATATAGATAAACAATTTGGATAAGGTGTCTATCAACTTTTACAGATTTTGGGTAAAATATGCTATGGTAGGGAGTTGCAATAATCAACAATGTCTGCATGTTTAATGGGATAAAGCCAACATTATTATTATTTTTTTTTTAAGTGACATGGAAGGTTTACTGGATTTCATTAGGAATATGATATACCTATGTAACTCCCGCCTTTTGTGTACTTTATTTTATTAAGAAGTGCTTAAAAGCTCTGTTTATTCTGCCTAAAAACTTACAAATAGTTCCTAACTGGTTTCTCCCTCTGCAGTTCCTGAAGAAAGTGTACTTCTAAGTAAAGTGATTGCACGGTCTCATAGTAACCAATCAGTGGCAACATTCTGCAACATGCTACTTGAGAGAGGTCAATGACAGGATAAATGAAAGTACTGTAGTTCAAAGTCTGTAGTCCTGAAACCAGTTAAAGAGAATTTATAAAATGCAAATAGGAAGGTAATGATAGATTTCCAATGTAGGTATTATAAAAGAATCTAAGAATGGAGACAGACTTCAATCTTGAAAGAGCCCTTGGTGGCAAAATACATCAATGACGTTTAATTTCGACATGTCCGTGACACTTCGTTCTTCTTTTTTTATTGTTTACCTGGTACATATTTACCATTATTATTTTTTTAAGATTTTTTTTATTTTTTTCACTTTTGTCCATATTTTTGTGTTTTTATTACATTTTTTATTATATTTTTGGTTTTTAGTAATTCATCTTTGTTTTTTTCTTTTGCTATTTTTTATATTGCTGTTCCTATGACATGAATGCATATGCATACAACTGCATACAAAGGGCCTCATTCAATTGCAATTTGGCCAATTGAATAGGGTTCTAAATAAGCACATAACAATTTTTTTTATAGAAGTTTTTAGTTAGGGAAAACCTTGCTTTTGGATAGATGTTTACTAACTAAAAACATATTTTAAAAAAGATGTTATGTGCTTATTTAGAGCCCTATTCAATTGGCCAAATTGCAATTGAATGAGGCCCAATATATTTAGCTCCCAGGAAGTAGTAGTAAGTTTTAATTTAATGAATTAATTCATTCAGTCATTAATAATGAAGCTTTGGTTTTGGTCTACCTTTCATAATTCTTTTACTTGCTAGCCACCATGTGTCACCTACTCTCCCATTAAGAGTGCACCAGCGCTATATTAAGTACTTGCATATGTGCCACATCTTTTTTTGCCTTAAGTGCCTTAAGTACCTGTAGACACAGACTACCTAGTTCACAAACTAGGATAAGGCTCAGTTGTTTAGCTTTATTGCTGCAGCCTAATATGTTTATGATTTTTTTGTGTGGATTATCCATTGCCGATTTTAAACAGTTTTTGGATTTATTATTATTATTATTATTATTATCCTTTATCAGTAACGCGACAACATATTCCATATAAACAATTTCACCACAATGAAATGTTATTGAGCTTTCAATCAGATATACACAATGCTTTCCCTAAAGATTGAACACTCACAAACTTACAATCTAAAGGGTGTGGGTGAGGTACAGGAGAGTGATAGATGCACAGTGAATGAAGAGGCTAAAGATGATAGGCTTTTTTGAATAGATGCGTTTTTAAAGAGATTTTGAAGGATTTGAGGCAGAAAGATAATCTGGTGGAGCATGGTAAGGCGTTCCAGAGAATAGGGGCAGCACGAGAAAAGCTTTGATGGCGGGAGTGTGAAGAGGTGATGAGAGAGGAGGAGAGAAGAAGGTCTTTAGCAGAGCGAAGAGGGCGGGTGGGAGTGTATATTGGGATGAGAGCAGAGATGTAGGAGGGTGCACTATTTTGGAGGGCTTTATATGTTAGGGTAATTGTGGCATGTGGGGCCTGACTGGAATGTTTTACACTATGGCCTGGGCCCGACTGGCCAGAGTTACCCTGTTTTATTATTATGGTTATGTATTTCTTAGTGCTTATGGTTAAAATATAATTACACTGTTATACTATATGTATGTTGGTTTATGCTCTGCATAAAATATTAGCTATTCTGCAGGCTATTACATCAGTCAACACCCAAGACCGTAGTCTAATATATAATCCTTTTACAGGGTTTCCCAGTAAGATGGAGCAGCCTATTATGTACAGTGTTGTTATCCGGTGAAGACTCCCCCGGTCTCAAAGGGGCCTTGAGCAGATAAGCAGATAGTCTGAGTGGTTAGAACAATTGTTTAAAGTTAATATAATCAACGGGATGATCTCATCAGAGGTACAGGGGTTTCCCAGTAAGCATGAAGCTTACTGATTGGCCAGTCTGTGTGCCAGAAAATTGTATAAAATGTGCCAATTTATAAAGGAATGTCAGTGGTATCTGAATTTACATAGACAAGGTGTAAGTGTCCTTCTGTGCATTAATCCTAATTCTTAGGGGATTATATGGTGTTCCTGATATTTTGGCCTGCTGAAGCAAGTTCCTGGGTGTGGTTCCTGTGTATCGCCCAGTGTGGAGAAATTGAGATTATGAGACTGTATAGTGCTTCTCTTGGATATTTTACAGTATACCAGCGTGGAGCGCAATATTGCATCTCCGCTATAGTCATGATTTTTAGAGGCTATGGGAAGCCAGTGGAGTGCCTGACAGAGAGGTGCTGCAGGCACTAATCGTTTATTATGGTAGATGAGTCTAGTGGATGCATTCAAAATGGGTTGGAATGGAGACAGACAGGTGATAGGAAGGCCAGCAAGGAGAGAGTTGCAGTAGTCAAGGCGAGATATGATGAGAGAGTGAATAAGAATTTTATTTGTGTGTTGTGTAAGTGACAAATGACGAATTTTGGATATGTTTTTAGGTGAAAGTGACAAGATTTTGTGAGTGATTGAATGTGAGGAATGAAAGAGAGGGAAGGGTCCAGTAAGACCGCAAGACAGTTTACCTAGGAGGTGGGAGTGATGATGGCATTGTCAACAGTGAGAGATAAGTGAGGTGTGGGAGCTGAGGAAGAGGGTGGAAAGATAAGGAGCTCTGTATTAGACATGTTGAGTTTGAGTCGACGGGCAGACACCCATGAGGATATGCTTGAGAGGCAATTACTTCTGGCTCTGCTTTTGGATACCCATTACCTACTTGTGGCTCGACCCCCTGCTTGTCTCTGGTTTTGAACCTTGAACTTATGAGATGGACTCATAACCTGCTGGAGTACCAGAGTACCATTGTGGCTATCCTTTATTTATTCTAGGATTCTATGTTGCACATCTACGATGGACCATAAGATAGCAACTGCCGAGATGGTTCTATACTCCTTTCACTAGGGACACAAGATTGCAGAAAATGATGTGGTGGATTTGTGTAGATGAGCAGATGATACCCACAGGAATGAGCCAGCCATATTGAATATTTCAACAATTTTGATTGAGTCTATCAGGACAGTTGTAGGATGAAATGGCCAGAGTTCAAATACACAAAACCCCTTAGTCTAGATTCTCTGGTGGTTCACCCTGATTGCAGATTTAGGACTTATGTGATTTCTCCTTCAGAAACCATGCCATTTGGTCTGCCAAAAAGGCCTTATCTCGCCAGGAGAGAGAACATCATCAAAGTCATAACCTTGGCTTCTACCGTGGCCAATCTGGTCACTCTTTTCTGAAAATGCTCACTAAGGAACAAATCCATCACTGGTAAGTCACTAGTTCTAGTTTCCTCTCAATGTTACCTTTTCTCTAGCTCAATCTCATTTTATAATCCATGTAACTTTTCAGTAGGCATGCGAGCAAAGCCAGACCAATGCCATTCTTGAGTTTACCAGTACCCTGTGACTTTGGTTCTTTGAATGCCTCAGTGTAGTTGTTGCATAGATTAATGGAAACAACTATGGACATTTCAAATACCTATTAATGTTTGCTGTACAGATGAGCTTTCAAGAGTAGCATTTCTCTTTTTCAAGTCGGAAGCAATATATAGATATTCAAAAGCTCGCCATTTCACTGAATATGTTTGTTCAATATACTGCAATACTGTGATTATTCCTCTAGATTACTGGACACTTTGCAACTTCTCTAGGAAACTTTCTCCTCCCAAACAAAAATATGATATTGACCAAACACTGCTAGCCATCAAGCTGGCGTAAAAAACAGTGCCAACAATTGCTCAAGGGAACCTTACATCATATTTTTATATTCATTGACCAAAACAATTGGAAGCTTATTATTATTGTTTATTTGTAGCATGCCAACAAATTCTGTAGCGCTATACAAGGGTTAAGTTCAAGGCAACAAAACAATAGCAATATTAACACACTGAAAAGGATGGAGGGCCATGTCTTTGAGTTTAGAATCCAGTGTCCAATGTGCTTTCCCCAAAGCACCATACAAGATTAAAAACTCGCAAATTTACAATCTAAAGATCTCAAAACAATAAAATATTTATCTCATGACAAACCTGGTAGGTACTTTTTTGGCTAGATTTACATTCCACATACCGACCAGGAAATATAAATCAGAAGGCAGATGTATTATTCAAGATGTTTAACTGTCCAACAGTGAACCAAAACTCCTTAAACTAGCAGTTCCACCTCATTAATCTGCTGAAACCTGGTCCTCTTGAAGTAGTGTCTAAGGGTGCACCTGCATTATGCTAAGCACTTGCGTACATGATAGCATCTTTCAGGTGTGCAAATCCTTCTTTTTCCGGTTACATAGAGCCCTATGTAAATTAAGTGCTCTAAATTAGGGAACTGGCGTAAATCGGCTGCTGGAGCTTTTTTTCCCTAAATTCTTCACTTACTAAATCTTTCACTCCTCCTGATTAGAGCACTCAGTGCACATAAATCCTGCCTATGATATTTTTATAGACAATATATCAGAACATTTGTTCCTAGGAAACGTGTTTCTGTGATGTGTATTAACCCAATGAATACTGGGTTGTGTGTTACCCTGGATTTTGTATAATAAAACGGGCTTAATAGTAACATATCATATTTTTTTATAACACATACTTTGATATTGGATTGTTAAGTGCCAAATAATGTTGAAATGTCAGTGCTTTCTGTTCTATACTGTCACTTTAAATTTTTCTAGGGGGACTCAGCAAGGGTTTGAAAACCAGTTGCAAGTAGTCTATGGTACTCGTAAATCTTTTTATGCTTTTTTGCAGTTTCTGCAGTGCCCTTATTTGCAAGTGATCCTTAAAATCTTTTTAGCATAGGGTTTGGGTGTTAAAGTGTAAGGGAGTAACTCGTAATTTATTGTCAGTGCAAAAATCATTGGAGATTTTTGCATTGCTTTTCGGTTTTGTCGTAAAGTTCACTTGTAACAGTGACCAGTAGGACCCATAGTTTACAAACTAGACTCTGATCCAGGTTTTACCTGCTCCAACTCCAGTCTGGATTAGGAAGTACAGCAACCCTTGGCCTATATAAAGCCAAAGCAACTGAGCATCCTTGCTTAATTGTTTTGCATTATTGCAGCAGTTCAGTGTTTGTGTGCTTTTTGTGCGGATTATTCCTTGTTGATCTTCTTTGTTGGATTATCCTTACTTCTGCTCCTTGATTGTTGGCTCTGTTTTTGGGCACTTGCTTGTGGCCCCGACCTTCTGCTTTCCTCCACTTCTGAACCTAGTTGCTAGCCTTGACCGCTTGGATCATTCTTCGACCATCCCTTTGCCTTTGGCCCTTTTCTGCTCACATTATTTGGACTTCTCTGCTATCTAGCTCCATAACTGACTGGGCTTTACACAACCCAAATTAATATTTTTTTTTTCTTTGAAGAGATTAACAACTCACAAAATACTCTTTTTATATGTGTATTTATTACATACTTTTTTTAAACCTATTTCTTTAAAATACATTTTGTGTGAGTTCTCCTAATTTTGGATACTATCAATCTTTTTGGCATTTTATTGTTTTTAATTCTTTAATAAAGTGCTTGTTTGTTGATAGTGATATTATTCAAACTAGCAGCTGTCAGGATGTAAGCAGAGCCATGTGGCATGATCAATGACATCATATGTCCCATAAAAGAGCATATGCTGCCTAAACATTTTCAGATTCTACTACAACATAACTTTTCGCAGCAGGTGTAACCCCCAAAATGTTCACATTTTGCCATCCCCAAAACTGTGCCCCTATGCCTGGGCCTCAGATGCCTAGGCTTAAACATGCCCAATGACCTCTAATATATTACCCTTTGTGTGCAATTGTGCTGCTGTGGATCTACAATTCTGGTTTGTTGGCGAAAATGTGTTGGCGAAAATCTGCAAAATAGGAAAGTTAAATCTACTACCGCTAGGACTTTCATTAGCATTATTGGAAAGCTCATTAGGATACAAGTACACACCTTGAGAAAGTCATAGAACAAATCAGCTGGCAAAAGAAAATTGTCCCTGCAGGAAACAGTAAAATGGTATAAAATATCAAAACGATAACACTCTTTTTTTACTTTCCAAAAACATGTAGTTCATTATCAAATGATTTTTAGAAAATACAATATACAGAAGAATAATTGACCAGACTGTTCTGTTAATGTTTCCACTTTTCATTCTAGATTTGAGTTTGGCCTTTGATTCATATGTAATAGCTCAGTAATAGGAAAGGAGTACTCCCCTGTCTTTATTGCTATGATTTATTTATTGTGTAATATGTTTTATACAAAACTGTATGGATGCTAATACATTTAATTGTTTCTATTTCTTCCAGCTATGCTAGTATCAGTATGATACAATGCTAGAATAAGTTTGAATTTGAGTCACTCAAGCTGTTGCCACTTCTGGAAACAGCAGGGTCCATGCTTAGCAAAGAGATATATTTGGCAGACTTTTTAAGTGTATTAAGTTTACTAGAGGATTTCTGGACAAAGGGGTTTCCCTTTCCCAAAACAGAGTTGCTGTACTTTGTATGCAAGAGCATATAAATGAAATAACAATTCACAGACTAGGAGGAAGGAATTATTCTGTAATCAGCTCATAAAATGCACTTCAGCATGGTAGTCGGGCAATCCAAAGTGACACTGGGAGGGTAGTAATGATTATAACACAGACTAGGCAAGCAAGTAGTTTTCCTATGGCTGGCCAATTATGTATTCTGTAATACTTGGGGGCTCAAACACTACCAAATAAATAGTTGTTAAGTCCCTTCAATTTTTCTACGTAAAATATTATTAAAAATATTTTAAAGAGGCAACATTTAATGTAGCAATACCTACAAAAGATAAATCAATACAAATAAGTACATAAGACATAAAATATGTTGATACAAAAGTAGTAGAGGCCCTTGCTAGCGAGATCTTACATTCTCAATGAGATTATTTAGAGAGTGGTTTCAACAGAAGTGGGGCTGCATAATCAGTTGCATTTTGAAAAAGTCTGGCATTACAAGTATGGAATTCCAAAAGTTAAAACCAACATAAGAGTCCTACTGGCTGGAACGAGAGGGTCCAGTTAGAGAGGAGAAAGAGAGCTGGTCTGAGAATGGTGATGGGGTCCATTTGGGATATGCTTGGAGAAATATATGAAGGGATATGGAAAATGCATAGCTATTAACAGCTTTGTATTTAAAGAGATTTGTGAGTTGTGGGTAAGGTAGATGACTCTCGTATGTGACACCACAACTACCGTGGTTGTGGCCAGGTGGGGAGTGCCGATGGAGCTCCCTGCGCTGGTGGTGATGAGCACCATAGGTGCTCCTCCCTACGAACCCGCAGGAATTAGGCAGGGAGCGCCGAAGGCGCTCACTGCGCTGGTGGAGATGAGCATGATAGGTGCTTATCCCTACGACCCCACACGCAGTAAGCATCATACCTAAGACTTGCGGGACTACAGAACAACAGAAAACTCAAATACACAATTCATAGTGCAAGACCCTGACAAAATAGAGGCCCGTAACACTTTGAAAAGGGAACCGCCACTTAGAGAAAAACTAATTCGACCTGCAAAAAATACGAACTTAACGGCCGAACCGCGCACATCCAAAAACACAAAAAAACGAAATAAAAAAATACCAAAAACATCACACAGCACGAGGGGGGGGGGGGGGAGCAGCCAGGACGTCTGGGAGTGAGGTTGCACGTGAATTTAAGTCAAATTTTCGAGTTTCGCCACTCGAAAATCGCCTAAGCAAGAGATAAAATGGCCGCCGGAAAAAATGAAAACTAGGCTACACCAACCCTAAACACACAAAACAATGCCAGGAACATACGACTTTTAGCCAGGAATGTACGAGGTACAAAATACACTATTAGGAAGAACGGAAAATGCTTGTGACCCGCGTAACACATACACACTCGCCGCCATTTTACAACACTACCTTAAAACTAATAACATTACCATTCTAAAATACTGCATTACACAACTAAACAAACGCTTTAGCCTCGCTCGTGCAGCCTATTTACATTGGACACTTCACACATTGCTGACAATTTCTCCTCACATCACCAACAGTCCAAATGTACATTGTATGCTGCAGGAAAAACAACAGCGATTGTTAGCTCTTCAGGATATTGATTGCTGGATATACTGTATTAATTACAAAGAGGTAAAGTATATTAATTTATTATTTAATTAATTAATTAATTAATTAATTATTATAAAAAAATATATTTATATAAAAAAAACAGAGCAGAGGAGAGACTCGCTTTGCCAAAGGCGCTCAGCGCGGAGCTCACAATGAGCGCCGAGGTTGCTCAGAAGAGCAAAAGTACACAAGGGGAGAGGCTCGCAATGAGCGCCAAAGGCGCTAAGCGCAGCGCTTGCAATGTGCACCGAAGGTGCTCAGACGACCAAAAGTACATAAGGGGAGAGGCTCGCAATGAGCGCTGAAGGTACTCAGAAGACTAAAATCCTTACAATGTGTGGCAAACAGCATTACCTGCCTTACAATGTTATTGCCGTCATTTTTTGACGGGTTAGTCGCTAGTTCTAATATAAAATCAAAGTGGTGAAACGCCACTCCAGTATAGGCTCTCTGAAATGTAATGGTTATATTTAATAGGCTTCCTATAAAACAATACCTGCAAGTAAAAGTTAAGCATGGAGAGTTGATATAAAATATGCATATAGAGACACATCTACTAATATATAGCAAAAGAAGCAAAAATTAAAATGTATTTTGAAGTGTAGTGTTGCACTTATGAACGCACATTAAGACTGATTAATATGGACAGTCACATACAAATCCATGGATATAAGAGACACTGTTTCAAAAGATACCTTTCATATCATAAGATAAAGCACATCCTCAGTAATTAGGTGCAAGGTTTCCCAAGAGCAGCATTATTTAGTAATTATGGGAATAAACACAAAATCTTCCATATATTTATGTGCATATATTTAGATTATGTATATAGAGACACTAAAAATCATATACTAAGAGAGGCAAACATGCACAGACATTAACACATGCACACACCAGACAGCCTTGCACAAATCATAGTTACCCTCAGCATGCACTGTCGGGTGCCATTGAGGCAGAAGGCATCTAAAACCATCCAAGCAGGAAAATAACCCACTGTGTAGATAATAAATACAGACATAATCGTTGTGGCCTGCGGTCAATATGTGCACTGCAGGATTGGAGCCGGCTGCTGCACAGCCAACCTGTCTTAGTACAAAGCAAGATGTATTCTTCTTTCTGTTGCATACTAGCTAATAAGAAAACCGGGAGATTTTCAGAGAAATAATTGTTTATTAATCCAGATTTGTCAAATAAATAGAAATATGTTAATAAGAATGGCACAGGTTGTTTACTTCATTACCAGAGATTTTGTTACTACTTGGTATTCAGTTCTTAATATTTAAATTAGTTAAATATAAACTTCTACATCACAAGCTGAAAAGTAACCTATACAAATTCATATAATTAAGAATAAAGCTCATATGAGGAAGGAGATTCTATTTACAGAAGAAGAAAACATCTGAGATGTTGAAGGAACTGTTTTCCAGAGTATTTTTAGAGTAATTACAAGTGCAAAAACAAATAGAGGAACTAGGCCTCCATTCCAATTACCGAGCGATTCAATTGATCAAGCCCGCAGCTTTCTGGCCGAAAGCCTAAACCGTAAACCATGCACCAGTAAGTAGCATTTCAGAGCATGATCAATTAAGCAAGGCCATAACTACTGATTTAGAAACAGCCAATAGTAAATGAGACTGTCATCTTGACATCATTAAACCATGGAGGTTAAACGTCAATCAATTAGCGTCTAGAAGTCTGATATGCGATCGGACTTGCAATCTGGCAATGTACAAAACAATAAAAAATGAATAGCACTAAAGCTTTTGTGACTGAGGCTGCACCATGCTAGATGGTTCAGTGCAAGGGTTTCCCAGATGGCACTGTTGATCACAAGGGGCTTCTTTTGTCCTCTATGGGAGTGCTTTCCCATTGTGAGTTCTATATAGAAGAAATAGAAGAGCTGATTGGGGATGCAATCATCTAATATTCTTTTTGTTTTGAAATGTTTTTATTGAAGGAAACAGGGTTATAACAGTGTTACATGAACATTACAGGTAACACATAACCCGTGCAGACATAACAATGAAGAATGGAGAAATACACTTATTTGCATTTAACTGTTTTTTGTTTGTTTTTTTCCTTATAGCATTTTTCACATTTATGTACGTCTTAAGCGCCGTTGTAATAAGAACACTAATAGATCCATCTTAACAATACCTAGAGAAATCAAAGAGTGACAGGGAGAAAGGGAGAAAGAGACACAGGGGAGAGAGACACAGGGGAGGGAGAGGGGGGAAGAGACAAATAAAAGATAGTAAAGAAAACAAAAAGTACAACACTATATGATGCATATAATTTTTGACGGGCCACACACAGAGGAGAAAGACACAGGGAAGGGACAGGGGGAGATGCTGCAAAGAGACACATGGGCGCTCATTGCAAGCAATGCGATGATCGCCGAAGGTGCTCATCGCGGGGCTCCCGTCATTGTTGACAGGCAAGTTCCTAGTAGGTAAAAAAACGAACCAATACACAAAAAAATAGGCACTCCTGGGTGCCTTTTGTAAAGTCCAAACACGTTTAGTCCGTATTTGCCAGACTTTTTCAATGGATATAAGTATGTAATAAGAGATAGAATGCAGAAGTAAGCAGAAAGGATAGATAAAGGGGAGAGCAGGCCGAAAGGGGTGGAGTATATTGTAGTGGGTTCACTGGAGATTATATCTTTCTTATTGTCCTTTCCTGCTGTGTTACCACCCAATGCGTATGGTTCAAGTATCCCAACATGAGGCCTACTTTCTGGAGGAATTATCTAGGTCAGCTGCTCATAGAATGTATAAATTCACAATTTTTCAAGATTGCAATATATTCGGGTATTGCCGACTTCCAGGTTTTAGCTATCGTAATCCCAACTGCTAAAAACTGTTGATTTGATAAAAGTTGAGCATATTTATAGAGACCCTATGTGGGGAAGGCATAATAAAGCAACTTCTGTTTTTGGGGGGATCCTGTGACCCCACAGTCTCTCTAATATATTATATGTCTCTAACCATAAATGGGCATTTTTTTAGACAGTCCCAGATTAGATGTTTTAGGGTGCTTGGGGAATCACATGTAATAATCTGACAACATGCCCAGCCCATCTGGTCTGGGCTTTCGTCAGCGGTGTATGAACTGATGGCACTCTGGCTCTGGAAAGACTTTCCCTTTCCTGCACTTTGTTCTGCCATTTAATTCTAAGAAGCTTGTTGTCATGATTGTTTTTTGGGGGATTATTAAAAATGTTGCTTTTTATGTATAATGTTAAAAAAAAATATTAAGCAAGCCATGCTGGATACACTGACTTTCATACTAGGTGTTTCCTTCCCCCCAATGGTCCAGATAAACAAGAATATTGTAAAACCAGAACCAGGAGTTTATTGCACCTCTGGGGGTTGAAAAACATCAGATCGGATATCTCAGAGGAATAAATGTCGGGGGAGGAAGGAGTGGGGAGATGAATCTGTTTTGGTACGAAATAAAAAGTTGGTCTGAGTTGGACATTCTAACAAAAAGGAATGCCTGTCTGTGTCCACTGTTATGATTTATTCCTAATCAATGGGAAATAACAGTTATTATTTTTAATAAGCAAAAACTTTTGGACTGAGATTGCAACTTCTGATGTCCTGAGTTCTCCTGAGATGTGTTTTGCTGGGTGCTGAGATCTTGAACACAAAAAGGCATGGCCTACAGTGAGAAAGTTGGGGTGAGTGTGGTCCCCCAAATCTTGGGTCATCACAGCTGGTGGCAGTGGTGGAGATCTCAGCTGCAGTAACCCAGCAGCTAGGATGGCCACACAATACTGTCGAGGAATGGCTCTTCTAAGTCAATGGAAGGCGTTTCTGGGCTTGTGGCTGGGGCATGAGCTATTGGACTGGCTGGAGGAATTGGTATGGAGAGAAATTATATTACTAGATTAATATGGTATCTGGGAAGGACCTAGTGGTACTTTCGGCAAGGATTCTTATTTTTCATTAGAGCTGATGGGAGGGCTCTGGGAGATTGAACATGGTGATCCCGAATGTAGCCTGGGAACTTATACATGATAGATAAAATTGTTGATTAAACGCTGTCAAATACTTGGAGTTGGAGCCATGGTCCAATGAGGCAGCTTTATTTTTGTCCCTGGTCCAGGGAGGATCAGCTGTCATGACTGACTTATGAGGCCCAGGATGGGGGACCCTGGAACTGCACCAGCAAGGGCGTGTATGGCCCAAGATCAAAATGTCACCGCCCTGAACTTAAGGACTATTTTGTTAAGAACGTAATAGCCTGTATAATGTTAGGCCTCAGGCTCTGATCTGGTACCCCTGATCCCCAAGGAGCATGGCCTGTGAGTATTCAGGCCTAAATAAGAATTGTTTATACAATGCATAGTGTTCAGGTTCTGGTTAGGACATGACACTATTGTGCCAAGCCCTTTTCAAAGTACCATTTAAAAGTAATGCTATAATGTTTAGAATAGTGATTTGATGTAATACGGTGGTTTGGGGTCATTGTATACAGTAAATAATGTATTGGTGCTAGAAGTAGACCCCAGGATATGCTTATCACATATTATAATTGTCTAACTACGAGACGTCGTCACGTAGCAAGGCGTAGCGAGGCAAACCGTTAAACTCGGAGCACTTAGTGGGACTTCGAAGAAAAAAAAATACGAGACGCAGGACTTAGAAAAAAAAATTAGCGGCCGAACCAAAAACCCGAAAAACACACTAAATACATCAAAATAAATTCCAAAAAGAGATTAATATAGTTTCTTAAAATATTACAGTTTATAGATTAATTGAGTTCAAAGATCAGTTTAATCAACAAGTATATGCTATGTACAGAAATAGCATTTTTTGGTATACTGTATCAGTGTATATCAAGGATAAACAATTCAAACACTGGGGACTGTTATAAACACTTAAAAGCACTATCTGAATCCTTCAGGTAGAAAGGTTACAAACCTCATGTCATTACGCAGGAAGTACTTCACCTACTCATCTGGTAACCACATACCATCCTGCTCTAGAAGAAATATGAAAATATTTAAGAATTTACAGCCATTACCAACAGACGATGCAGAATTAAAACATTTATTGCATTTAGACAGCCACCAAACCTGAGACAAACATTGATGAACAGAAGATTGGCCAATGAACAGCATAATAGAGAAAATAGCACCAAACCTTGCAATAAAAATCGCTGCAGATTATGTCAACACATCTGCAAAGAGGACAAAACCACAAACAACAACAAGAGCAATAACTTCAGGGGTCATAATAATGCACATCCTTCAGTGTAGTCTACATAATACAATTTACTGGACGTGAAAGGGGCTGTTACATTGGGGAAACCAGACAAAAACTGCACCTGAGGATGAATCTGCACAGACTTTCCATCAAAAAGCACAATGAGGAACTATTGTACCCCAGTTGGGCACCACTTTTCACAGAGCCCCTCCACCCAAAACCTGAAAATTAAAATACTCAGAGGGCATTTCAAAAACATACAGGCAAGAAAAACCTTTGAAATTAAAATGATAACGCTCTTTAAAACAAAAAATACAAGTCTTACTTTAGATATGGAATTTTTGTCTCACTACCAAAACTTCTTGTAACCTCCAACATACCTATCATGGTTTTTTCTCTGTTTTCTTTCTTTCTGTTTTTTTTTTGTTTTTTTTACAGTTTTATTGTGGTAACCTTAAAATGTGAAGAAATTTACGACCTCAATTATTTACTCTGATCTAAACTTTGGCAGGCTTGACTGAACAGAATGTTATTTATGAAGCCTGTCACTTGGAATTTATTTCTTTCAATGGGAATCTAAAATTAGTATTGCTTCTGACTTGACAAAGGTAGGTTACTCTTGCAAGCTCATCATTATGAATATGTTTGTCCAATAAAAAAGGTATCACTCTATAAATATATATATATATATACTAGCAACTTTCCTGTCAAAAGTGACAACAGTAAAATTTGTTTGCCACACAATGCAAGGCCCCCCCTCAACTTGAGGGCCTTGCAATGAACGCCTTCTGCGCTCATTGCATTTCTCGCAATGAGCACCTTCAGCGCTCATTGTGAGCCACTCACCCTCCTACTTTTTGGGCCTTGCGATGAGCGACAAAGGCAGGGACTTTGCTGCTCATTGCTGGCCGCGGCGTGTGCAAGCCCGTAAATCCCCTTTGTCTCTATCCCCCCACTCCCTCCCCAGTGTCTTTTCCCCCCACTCCCTCCCATGTCTCTTTCCCCCTCTCCTTGCCCTGTTTGTTTTCCCTTATCTCCCTCCCCTGTGTCTCTTTCCCCCCTCTCCCTCCCCTTTGTCTCTTCCCCCTCTCTCCCTCACCTGTGTCTCTTTCCCCCCTCTCCCTCCCCTTTGTCTCTTCCCCCTCTCTCCCTCACCTGTGTCTCTTTCCCACCCTCTCACTCCCCTGTCTCTCTTTAGCCCCATCTGACAGCTTTCAAAACATTTGCTGGATTGGTGTCAATTAAACCTGTAATTATTTTTCAAGCCGACAAGGCTTGAATCATAAATTGCTATTGCTCCAAACCTTGCAGACTTGAAAAAATGCACGGGTTTATCGCTGCTATTTTATTTAAGGCCAGAACTGGAGGCTGCCAAAAGATGCAAATTCATTTACAAATTAACTTTGACCTCTGTTATGGTCTCCCTGCCTCAGGAGGAGGCAGGGAGCCCATAAGTGAGGTTGGTAGCTAATTTTCTATTCAATCAGTGTCTTTTGGCGGCCTGCCAACGTCTTCCGAGTTACAGGCATAAAAAAATAGCAGCGTTTGCGAGCCTCGCGATGAGCACCTTCGGCGCTCATTGCAAGCCTCCCCCCCCCCTAACTTGTGTGCCTCGCAATGAGTGCCTTCAGAGCTCATTGCCGACCTTGCCAAGCACGAAACTTTCGGGCCTTCACGCTCATTGCGCATGTGCAACCTGTAACTTTTATCACAATTACGATCACTATTATATGTGATATATATATATATATATATATATATATATATATATACATAAAAAATAGTTTGGGGAAAACTTTAAATATTTGTGAATTATGTCATTAATTAGAAAAAAATATGGAATAATAAAATAGTTTTTTTAGGGAAAGTAACTTGGAGTCTAACCCGTATTCATCAGTGGAATTTTGGGTTCGGAGTGGAAAGGGTTGCTCTTAGTCATGCAGCCTTGACCAACGCATCATGGATACCTCTAAGAGAAACATAAAAACTTATTTTAGGACATTTTCCATGATTAGTTATAGTTTTAGTCAGGCTTAAATATTTAAAGTTATATGTGCGTACAAAACTAGAACAACTACCTACTCTGATATCCTGGAAGATTGTTGCCATAGTATGTAAAATAAACTATGCTATATGCCAGTACTTAATACAGTGATAAACAATGTACATATTTGTTTTACATGCATTTAAACAAGATATTTATACAATGATTGGGCAAACAGCCCTGATTGGGGAGAAGCCTGAAATAAAGTACCGTGGCGGTGCGGATTACCATGGTAACAATAACAGTTATAAGTTAGAGATTAGCCTTTTGCATCCAACTAAGTGCTACAAAGAGTCACTTACCAACTTCCATCTTTCCAATGTCTGTTCACCATTTGAACTGAGGCAGCACTTCTACAAGGGACATTAGCACCATATCGTTCATCTGGACAGTTACTTACCAACTGCCATTTTCGTGGATCCTGAAATTCCCTCTAGACTGAATGGTTACCAGAAGGAGGGTCCTGAAAGTGCTACAAGGTTACATTTCCTATGAGGGTTTTTTTATGTGAGGGTCAATTTCTTTAAATACATGCTTAAAGAGATATTAGACTCCAGTGTCCCCTTAAGGGAAACGTAAGTTGTGTCCTTAAATATTCTAATTACACACAATGTGCATAATACATTTTAATAAGCATCTCCAGCTGTCATGGCAAAACGTATATCAGGCATATTAATAACCTTATTGTGTGTGACATCATTGCACACTGAATTAAATTGTGAATGAGTCACAATTTGAGATCATACAAAAATTATTATTCAGCAAAGTATAAGCAATGAAATATAATAGAGATATTTAATTAAAAAATTGGTTGAAGAGCAATTTAAAAATCATTTTTTAAATAAGAGTTCTGACTTGTTTTGAACTTATGTGATTTAACATATTTAACTGGAATCTTAGCTTTAGTTTGCAGCTTTGTAAGATGCTCCAGACCCATCCAGTACTAAATCAGGCACAATTCATTGCATGGAACCGAATATTACGCTGAATTGTGACTCAAGCTTCTGAGGTGCTTGGCAGGTAATTGCTAATCACCATGGAGGCAGGCAAATCATGTCTGTAATGATAAATGATCTCTGTACAGCTGAGAAAATGCAGAACATCACACCAGCTTCTGAATTAAGTCCTCGGGAAGCGCATGTGAAAAAATGTGTATCAGGAAAAAAAACACAGATTGTAACATGAACAGAACGGGAGAAATAGGGGACTAAAAGGCAGTGTCACAAGTAATTTATAACATTAGATGCTATCATGTATATCCAATAAAAACATGTGAATGTAATATATAGGGAAACAGAATAGATGGAGTAGAACATGGAAAAATGGAAGATCTGGGTTATTGGTGCAGGAGAGTGATAGGAAGAATCGCACTGAAGAATGAAAGAAGCCTCTGATATTTGCATCAATCATACAGCAGAACACTGCAAGCTCTGCAGCAAATATAATACAGAGTAGATACTGCAGAATACAGCAGGTGGGCAAGAGGGCCCAAAGCACACATCAAATGGACCGCAGGATGGGCATGCTCCGAGTGATGTAGAAGAGCAATTAAAATAAATCAGGTCCAAAGTGCATTTTACAACATTGAGGGGAGTTTACTATAAGGACGCATGTAAATCTGCTCTCTTCAACAGCACATTGCTCGTTAGCACTATTAAGGCCTACATGCGATTTACTAAATCACCAGTATTATAATTAGGTCCGCAATGCAGCCTTGCTCACTAATGCCCAATGTAACATTATGTATCCACCCCATGTATACTCCTTTACACATTACAGAGTAGCGCATACGTTTTTTAGGGGTCATTCATGTACTGTGTTTCATTCGCCCAGGCGCAATTGCATGTTAAAGACGCAATGCTAAATTCAGATGTGTTTAAATTTCTCTTAAGCGACATCAAACATGCAGTGGTTGGTTTGGAGTCATTATTGACATATAATTACCACACAGCAAAATTGTAACAAGCCTGTGCATTGTCATTAGCACCCCATCTGTCAACCATATAATTAAACCATTAAAGTTAAAGTTATACAAATTAAATCTACACAGACTATGTCATATTATATATAGAAATATAAATAACGTCTAATTCATTATTTGTATTAATATTTCCATAAACTGGGATTAATTTACGCTACCTTAAGCAAGAGTTGTGTTTACGGAATGTTCATGTTCTATTTAGCCATTTATTTTCTATGTTAATTGTGAATATTCTTAATAGAATTGTATTTAACAATAACATACACTCCTATCATGGGTTTGATTATCAGCATTGGGGGAAGTTAAAAGCAAGATTAGTGCTTAGTAATTTTCGAGGAACTTGGATTTTCATGGTATGCCATTTGGAGTACACTCATAACATGTCTTAACACCCCCATTAAATACCACACTCACTATAATGTGCCACGTATGCTAGATTTTACAGAGGAAAACGCCTTTAGTAAATTGCACCATGACCTGAAATGCTGGATCACAGGTCACATGGGCTTACACACCAGACAAAATTTAATGAATTGCCCCATTGTGTTCTGTGTGATTTTAATATTTCTGAATATTCTGTTACATGATTCTGATTTATCCAGTATATATTTTAAATGGTACGTTTTAGACATTATTAGAACCATTCCTTTTCATCCAAAATAGTGCATCAAAAGTTTAAAATATAACCACTGGGAATACAGCTTTGTAGCACTGTCAGCAAAGGACTGAAAAATAAAAATTGCAATATTTCCTAAGTATAAGCCATTCTGACATTCCCAAAAAGATAGAATATATGTATTGATTTGAAATGCCAAGTTACATTTAGAATTTCAGCAATATGATAAACTGCATAACCTTGGGAATATGGTAAAAGTTCACTATGTAGCAGATGATCACACTATGTCACTTGAGAGTTGTGTCTGATAGAGTTAGATCTATTATTAAAATGTATTGCATATAATAGATGTTTTGGAGATGCACATAAAAAGATTGGTCCCTGTCAAATAACTGTCTGACCTTCAAAATGTAGGTGAGCAATGTCATGTGTTATGTTTAAAGAGACTTGTAAGGAGGAATTAGCTGAATAATGCAATGCTACAAAACAGAGGTGACCTGACAGAGACACAATACTAAGTGATCAATGATGTACTTAGCTTTTATGATGCCATTTTCAATGTGAATATAAATGTTTATACTTACTCCAATGCACTTTGGTTTGTCTTTTCATTTTGAAGACCACACTTAGGATTTTGATCTATACATCTATGTCTGCGTCTCATATGTAAATATTTGACTTCCCGTCAATGCAAAAACACCGCTCAATACACAAAATAAAGACAAAAGAAGCTCAATTATTTATTTCAGAGTGCTTTTATTGATCCATTTATTATCTATGATTTTTATTTTTGTTAAAAAGAATAAAGTGACCCCTCTTGCTCATTACATACATGAGTAAATAAATGCCACAGCATTCAGTTCCAATGTATTGCTAGAACATTAATCTGAATGTTCACTCATCCTGTATCCCTTGGCATTATTATTTTTTTAAACACTATTTGTGTGTTGATATCCATTTTATGAATGTCATAAATATTGTTACAACAGAATAAAGTGGAATGTATGTTTTTTAGTCGCTAATCAGGATCATTAACATTAAAATACCAAACAATTTTGAATAATTTCTAATGCAAGTACACTAGAAGTTGGGAGATTCTAATTTCTGTAAATCCCCAAATCATAAGCCTTTCTTAGAAAATATATTTAACTATATTACCATATGAAGAAATAGTGGATAGTCAGTCCATACACTAACTCTCTTGGCTTTTCCATTCTGGCCATTGGTCCTTTGGAGCAATCTAATACACAATACCAAGTATGAGTAATACAGGTCAAAAGACAAAGAATATACCTACCCAACCAACCAACCCCCCACTTCTGCTACGTCCTCCAGAACATTGGCTGTAGAAGAGAAGAATATATCTGAAGGTAATCAACACTTAGTACTGCAACTCCTTTTTTTGGATATACTTCAAGTCTACCCCATTACATTTTTAAGAGTCAAGTGTTTCATATGGGTGATGTTAGTTTTACTTTATGCTACTGAATCCAACTGTACTATAGAGCTATCATCAAACTGGATTTTCTATATGTTATTGTTGAGTAAAGAGTATTGAGCTAATAACAGTAGCAATATAATAATAATAAAAATAATAATATTAATAATAATACAAATAATATAATAAAAGAGTGCACTGTTTTAATTCTGCATCTTGTGTGTAACAATTTTATGAAGACTTGACTATTATTAAAAGTTATACATTATTATACATGATAAATGGCAATTTCACATTTGAACAGAAATTGTGAAAATTATGTAATTTTTTGTAATAATTTAAAAGAATTTCATTAGAATGTCATAGCTATTTTCTCATAAAAATTCATAGGCTCATTTGCACTAAAATGCAAATTCATGAATCTTGATTAGCAAATATAGTAAAATTTCAAACTCACCATATAAATTTCATGCACTTTTGGGTAAACCTATTGAATCCAAATAAATAAACATAAGAAACATATCCCACACGCTTCCAATTCTGCGATAAATCTGAATATTACTAGCAGAATGCACAATATTTTAATAATTTCTGTTAATAAACATACATTCTAAATACATCTGTCTTGACATTATTTTAAAACCAACATAGCTACCAAAAATCTTCTTTGACAAAAGAGGGGGATTTAAAAATAAATAGAAATGGAAACTCGTTAAAATACTTCCCTAGGATGTTATTGAGGCACATTAGAGAAGCAGGTTTTTAGGTATTTCATCCAGGTGGACATATGAATTCCATTACTTCCCATTGCTTTCAAAGTGGCAATACGTACCAGCATTGAGATTACAAAAATGTACATTAAAAACAAAACTGTCTAGACAAGTTCCTGAGCTTATTCATGGCATGAGGAGCAAGACGTCCACAGATGAGAGTTGGCACGATCAGGACAATTGATGTGGGTGTTTAGATCACAGCAATGTATGTCTTAATAGAACGTACTATAAGAGTATACACAACATTAGTTATACAGAGTGGCATTAGTGCCAGACAAAAAAATACAATTTAAAGGAAAATGGAGGACATACTGTATATTTAAATCCATACTGTAACTATCCTCTTCGAATGAGATTTTCTAAAATGTTATTGGAATTCCTACAGTAAGCCAGAGGGTCTGACAGAGAATATTAATGTTACAATAGAAGTACAAAGAGAAGATTGAAACAGCACAGAACATGGGTAACAATTACATCCTTGAAAGGATAAATGAACCTTAGATATCCACAAAGGTAAATTTGTACAGAATATACATGGTGGATGACATCCATAGATGAACATTATTTAATACTACAGATGGGCTGCCTATGTTAAGATTAAACTCAGTGTTTAGAGCAAGAGGATCTAGAATAACAGACTCAAACTGTATATACAGAAAGGCAGCGTTTTTAATTAAAAATAGGATTGCTGAGCAACTTGAAGCTAAAAATATTATCATGGCATTTTCATATCCGCAAGTCCCTCAAGCGTTTCTATGTCATAGGACATATTAAAATAAAGGTATGCATTTTTATTATATAAGTAATTACATATAAGCCTCAGGCTTCGTAGCTGCTGGTAAATATATATATGTGCATATGTATATATATATATATATATATATATATATATATATTGAGAGTTTTATTAAAGACACAATTGCTAATACAAAATCAGGCAAAAATTGCATGCAAGCTGAGGAGATAAAACTTTTAAATTTCCCTGTATTTATTAAAAAATGTATCTACAAAAATGTGCAGTTTAAAATCTCAACCCCATGCAGTTTAAGCCTGATTTATTGCATTGCTGGATAGAGATGGATAGGATATAATACTACACAAGTTTAAGTAAACGATTGCAACACATCTCAGTCAATACCTACATCATACAATCAGCAAATCCTCTCTTTTAAACTTTTCTTACAGCCTTGTACATCATTTATTTTATTAAGCATGGCGACTGACACTAGACTGGCATTTCGTTTCATAAAACAAATTCTGGATTTGTTTCCAGTGTCTGGAAGTTATGGCCAGCAAGAGAAGGTTGGGATGGATACTGAGTACAGAGGATAGAAACATAATAAGAAAGCTGCAATGTAGACTGGACTTTTCGGTAAAGTCCATCGCAGGAAATTTAGTTGAAGAGCTAAGTCTGGATCTTAGGTTATTATGTTTAAGTCATAATGGGTACTGTGTATGGAGGTTAGGATCATGTGTAGGTGGTAATGAGCACTGTGTTTAGAGGTTAGTTTCATTATTTGAAAGTCTTAACGGGTACTGTGTTTGTTAGGTTTGTTATGTGTAAATGTAATAGTGACATTATTTAGTTATTAGGTTCATTATCTGCAAGTCTTAATGAGTACGATTTTTGGAGGTTAGTTTTAGTCCAGGTTTGAAGGTTGTGTTCATAGAGTTTTCATTGCAATGTGTACTAAGTTTGGAGATGAAGTACAACCTGTGTAAGTTACAATGGACATGTGTATGCATACGTTTAAATTAATACAAGATGGTGGCATGCCAGTGTAAATTAAGGTTTTGGAGGTTTCAAAACAAGTTCTAAGGCTTCCAAAACACATGATGCTTTCACACAGTTAATTAGTCAAGCCTTTTTCGTGAAATACCAGAGGAATGTATCTATTTAATAGGCATTGTTAGTAGTATAGGTACAACACCGATTACCCGCTCAAACGCCTTGCCAGATGAACCTGCCAAATATGCCAAACCATTTGTGGTCAAAATAATGCTATGCATAACTATACACTGTACAACAAATATTTAATGAATGCAACCAAGTCCATATTATGTTTGAGAAACAAATTTGCTTAATGCAAAGGAGCAGTGGAGCTTGACAATCTTCATGTTTTTCAAGAACATAAAGTTTCAAGTACAGGATTTGACAAGACAACTTGGTTACTCAAAGTGTTGAAATATATAAATCATGTAACTGCAAGTACCTAATTTTATAGCTGCAATACTGGTCTAAATTGAAAATTGGAAAAGATGAGAGTGGTCATGATTACTGTCTGTTTTGTAGTTGCTCAGTTCATCTTGGTTTTCGGATGCTGCAGATGTGACATCCAGGGTACTTGAAGTTGAAGCCACAGGACACACATTCTTCTTGGCAATCTCTTTAAACATTTGGTCCAAGCAAAGTTGTTTTTTTGTTTTGACCTTATTCTATGTATTTTTTTATGCAATAAATGCAAATTCATTAGTTCTTGTTCTGTCAAGGTGGTGTGTCACTCTAGCCTGTTGATTGATTCACTCAATTAAATTGTCATAGGAAACTCTACATCTGTTTAAAGGCTACATCTGTTTAATCTTCATCACTTCCTATGTTTTTATCATAGTTTGGAACAATGTTTATAATTTCTCAGTCTGTAAGATGATGCACAACAGGTGTTTCTTCATCGGCATTCATCCATTAAGCCATATTTTCTTTGTTAAGATTACTTGCTATATCCTTGGCAACAGGTTCTGTAATTTTTTTGCATACTCATGAACAACTTTTTCCCTTTGATAAATCAAAAAATGTGTAATTGTTGTCAACATTTTCACCAGGTCCATTATCCAACATCAAGGCAGACCACACATTATACCAGGATTGATTTAGAGTAGCTGCTTTCACCTTCTCCCATGAACCAAAGAACTTCCTTTGTGTTACATCACATATATAGTTGTGAGCAGCAGAAAATGTTGCTAACGCTGACATCATAAAGGGGGCGTGGCTATGATGTAAGTGGGGGTGGGCCTAACACCTGATTTTAACAGAAGCGTGGCGGCCATTTGCATTTCAGAGAAAGACAGCAAAGTGAGAGAGGGAGACAGCTACAGAGAGAGAAGAAGACAGGTACAGAGAGAGAAGGAGACAGGTACAGAGAGAGAAGGAGACAGGTACAGAGAGAGAGGGAGACAGCTACAGAGAGAGAAGGAGACAGGTACAGAGAGAGAGGGAGACAGGTACAGAGAGAGAGGGAGACAGGTACAGAGAGAGAAGGAGACAGGTACAGAGAGAGAGGGAGACAGGTACAGAGAGAGAGGGAGACAGGTACAGAGAGAGAGGGAGACAGCTACAGAGAGAGAAGAAGACAGGTACAGAGAGAGTAGAAGACAGGTTCAGAGAGAGAGGGAGACAGGTACAGAGAGAGAGGGAGACAGGTACAGAGAGAGAGGGAGGTAGACAGGTACAGAGAGAGAGGGAGACAGCTACAGAGATGGAGACAGGTACAGAGAGGGAGAGAGACAGGTACAGAGAGAGAGGGAGACAGGTACAGAGAGAGAGGGAGACAGGTACAGAGAGAGAGGGAGACAGGTACAGAGAGAGAGGGAGTCAGGTACAGAGAGAGAGGGAGACATAAAGAGAATTACAGAGCAAGAGCACACACAGACAGTGAGGGAGCACAAAGACAGCGCAGAGAGAGTTCACAGATAGAGCGCACAGAGAGAGAGTGCAGAGAGATTGACAAAGAGAGTGAGGGGTACAGAGACAGAGATTGCACACAGACAGCAGTGCACATAGGGTGCAGATAGAGAAAGCGTACACGCAGAGAGCATGCCCAGCCGGTACATCTACACATTGTATAGTAATAATAATAATAATGCACAAGAGCATGCCCAGCCGGTACATCTACACATTATATAGTAATAATAATAATAATGCACAAGAGCATGCCCAGCCGGTACATCTACACATTATATAGTAATCACATATATAGTTGTGAGCGTACGAGTTGTTGCTAATGCTGCAGGCTCGCGTAGCGAACCAAGGCCCTCGCAAAGCGAGGGCCGCGGGCTCGCTACGCGAGTCGCGGCCCTCGCGTAGCGAGGGCACTGGGAGAGGGTCTCAGTTGCTGGCATGGAGCGCCGAAGGCGCTCCTTGCCAGCAACTGAGGACCCTCGCGAAGCGAGGGCCTCAGTTGCTGGCATGGAGTGCCGTAGGCGCTCCATGCCAGCACCTGAGGACCTCGCAAAGCGAGGGCCGCAGTTGCTGGCATGGAGCGCCGAAGGCGCTCCATGCCAGCAACTGCGACCCTCTCAAAGTTCACGTCGCAACCCAAAGAGCACGACACACACATTACGGCCTCGCAACACTCGGACGCAACTCGCGAACATTACAAAATGTAAAACCCAATACATACACACAGCACATACATAAAAACCTTACCTACACCAAGAGGGAGCACCCAGGACCTCAAAAATGCCACTTAGACCTTCATTTTACTCGAAATAAAAGAGTTTAGAGACTAAAAAAAACTGTAAGCGAGAGAAAAAATGGCCGTCGAACAAAACGAAAACGAGGCTACAGCACTCTAAACTCGCAAAACGCCACAAACGACCTACAGATATTCATACCACACAGTGCACACATTCAGCACGCTTACACAGCAGCTCCACACCACTAATGCTCCAGCAACATCAAAACAGATTGCCAGCTCTTCAACACAATGCTTCAAAATAGGTAAAGTATATTCATTTAGTAATCTATTACATATTTCAGTATTATACACCAAACAGCATTAGCTACCTTACAATTTCATTGCCGTCATTTTTTGACGGGCAATATTCTAGTTCTTTAATAAAGGTAAGTAAAGACTTGCCAGCATTCTCTGTAACATACATTTTATGAAACATTTCCTTGGTCTAGGGGTCGTATAAGTTAGATACAGTTTGGAGGTAAATACACAGTGTAAACTTTATTCTTACACAGGAGTTCAGCTTTGGGGTGGGCTAAACAGTTATCTAGAATACGAAGGAGTTTGCATTGTGCTGGAAGTCCTACAGATGTGCACAGTGCATTGGCTTCTGGCACAACAATTTTTTTCACACAATCCTATAGTAATTGCGGTTGTAATCCAACCATTTTATTTTCACAGTATGTTACTGGGCAAATTGGGATATCTTTCAAGGCCCTGGGGTGTTTACTTTTTCTTATCACTAGCATTTTACACCTGTGTACCTGGTCATACCTGCTGCAGTTTTGCACCCTAAGATGGTAAACCTGCCCTTAAACTCTTCATCATCCACTGTTAAAGGGATATGTGATTTTGCTGGTTTATGAATGCATCTGATAGAGGAGAATTAATAGTGTATGCATACATTTTCGCATGAAAAATATCCTAAAATAAACATGTTAACACTTACATTAAAGTCAGCAAAATCTCTTGTCATTTCTGACAGTTGAAAATCAGGGTTAACAACCTCCAAACCAAGGCTAAATTAGCATCAAATTTAAAATGATTTGTTTTGGCCAATCAATTTAGCTGAAACTTTTGAATTAACTTTAGGTTCCTGTTTGTGGTGCAAAGCATCCTGGGATATCACTGATATGTGCTATGTATTGCTGTTGACATAGAGAAAGGAAGCTTCAGAGATATTGGCTGAGCAAGCACCACAAGTAAATAGTGGGTTAATATTACTCCCCTGATGTTGCATGCTGATTGGGAGGGGGGATAAGATGCCATTGTAGGTGCCAACATAATTATTAAAGGGATTTTTAGATATTAATAAAAATACAATGTTTTATGAGATGTGCTGCATACAAATAGGCTGTTTTTTGCCTATAGACTGTAGAAATGTATTAATCAATGAAACTTTCATGTCCCTTTAATATTTTCCTCGGTGTGCATCGTTAATGTATGGCAGTTTCATCTGCAGTATACACCTGCTCGGACTTCATCAGAAAAGGTCCTCATCAGAAAAGATCTTGGCAAATTCATCTACATAGTCAGAAGAACATTCTTGGTTTGCAGACAACTTTTCCACACACTTTATGGAAGGAAATTCCATGAAGCTTCTTGAATCTTCGAAGCCATCCTTCAATATTATCATACTCATATTGTAATTGAAGTTAATTATGTAAAACTGAGCCTGCTCCATTATCAAGCTACCGGACAATTCCACTACATCCTTCAGATGCTGTCAAAATCATTCCATCATCACTCGATCATGATCAGTACTCTTACCATCTTTCATTGTTTTTCTAATGCTTTTTTGCTTCTTTGAATCACTTTTCACTTAGTTTTTCCCTTTGCCGCTTTATATCATAAACAGTTGATTAATAAATATCATAGATTTCACTCATCTTATGAGCTGAAACCTGGTCTAGTTTGATAAACAGTTCAACCTTCTCTTGGATCCTTATGGACTGGTGTTTGCGTTTGCCACCACCATTGACACTTGCATCTCTCTTAAAAGCCATAGCTGGGGTTAGACGTAAGCTAAGAATGTCAAAATCGAGGCCATGTACCACCACCAACAAGTGCTGTGTAACCGAACCACGTGAGCATGGACAGTGGAAGCTCCTGCTTGTAAATTTATTTAAGGGAGGTGCCAGACCACCTGTTGCTAGATAATCGGTGTTGTACCTGTAGGAGTATTTTAAATGTGTTAATTGTCTCTTTAGCTCATTAATTTTGAAAAAGAAAAAATCCTATATTGTCAAGATTTTCACCATGAGTTTCCTATTCACATATTCAGTTTAGCCTTACAACAAAGGCATGAACACTTCAAGATGCAAATGCATGTTGGGATCAAGATTATAACCATTGGATGTTATTCTTTAAATCATATACAATTTTTAACATAAATGCTGGCTTAATAATAAATAATGTATAGAATTTAACCTAAAATTATTATTTTAATTTTTAATTACTTCAGTCTCTCTTACAACATTTCAATGTCAATGCTGAGTAATGTGATTTATAACATCAGGATCTGCATTATAATTTTATGTAATGTACCTTTTTTTAATAGTGCTTATCCTACATCACAGCCTGTCTCATAGAATAGAATTTTTCTTACTAAATATGGAAAAGTATCCCAAGGTGGAGATGTTCAAAGTAATCAAAAACGTGCAAAACTCATTCGCTAGAGATTTAAGGAAAAGTTTGAAAAATAACATAATAGACAATGATGATATTATTTATTATATTATTTATAATTTATTAAATTGATAATGGCCAACTTTTAGAACATAAAACCAAAAAGTTGCAGATTTTCAAGGGTTCAGTTTTTCCATTTTGGAAAATATTTAGGCAATATTAAATGTGAATATCTAAAAGATGCAATAGTACAGACAGCCAATATTAGAATTAGCTACATTACATAATAAAGTTAGTATAGTTCTCAAGACAAATGGTAGCTATTATGAATTGTCAAAATATAGTATTGTAATACATTGGCAGAAGCAAAATGAGGAAATTGAGAAGCATAACAATAGGCAAACTTGTTATAAGATATGCCAAGGTCGAAGCAGAAGATCAAAATGTCAGTCAATAAAAAATTGAAAGAGGTGAAAGAAAGACAAAAAAAAAATGCTGATTTAGTGGCGGAGCTATCTACCCTAATGACTTCTTTTGCTTTGTTTTTATTGTGAATGGTAGAAGAGAGGGAGGTCAGTTAAGAAACAAGAATGTAAATAGCAAGGCACTGGATAGGTGTCTACTTACAAGAGGACCTCTTACTAAAACTCTCAAAAGTCAATGTAGATAAGCCACACAATACATTAAATAATTAAGTAAGTGTAAGAGTGTGGTTGCAATACCAAAATCAAAATACAGAACATTACTGCAATGTATTTGCAATTTGTTTCTTACTAAAAAACATAGAAAAATCTATAAAGTTCTTCCAAAACAGCCTGAAAATTGCAAGACTCAGGTGGTTGCAGGTGGTTCTTATCTGTTGTTAATTTTTTTTATCCATCAGATTTTAAGCACAAGTAGCGCACTGTAGTCATGAGAAGCACTGTGTTGAATGATGGTGCTAAAGATAAGTAAATATTTTGATAAATGGGTAAAATATTGCTTAAACTAGATTAAGCCTTAAGGGATAGGTAAAGATGACTTGTAGATAAAGACACAATGAGCTAAAGTAACCAGTGGAGTATTTCATAGATTTGTTTTTTTAATTTATTGGACTTTTTTTGCAAATGATTTGAAGGAGAGGTATGTAAATTGTTCAAAAGAGGTGTCTACATTTCAGAACATATTGCATTTAGGAGAGAAGAGAATGGGATAGAGACCTTGACATATATGACAGGTAATAGCAATGTACAAGACAAATGCATATTTCAAAGACAAATAATACATTTACACAAACAGTGGTAGAAAGATGGCTTATAGCTAAAATGACGTTGAGGGCTCAAATAAATTCTGGGGTTTAAAACAGGAAGAAAAAAACAGGTTTCACAACTAGGTTTCTAAATTTATGTTATAGGCAGCAGTATCCTCTTTATCAGAATACTGATTGTTTGACTCATATTGAACAACATATCCAAGATAAACAAAGAACAATAACTAAACTTACTAGTAAGTGACGTAGAAGAGACTAACTATTAAGCACAGTACTCTATACAGATCTCCAGAAACAACAACATAAATAAATAAAACCTGCCTGAGATCCTCTTGCTTCAGAACTGTATATTTAAATCTTTCAAGGCCAAGCAGATGCCTTTTTATGGGCCCATCTGCAAGCAAAGCAGTCCTACACATATCCATATACCTAAGATAATAGATACTTCCAATGGCTAAATTAATGGTTACAATTGTGTTGATTGTCTGTGTCAGAGGAATCATTGGGTTAAGGGGCATGAATTAAATGGCCATCTTTTCCCTTAGTTCCCAGTTATAGAACAATATTTTTTCTTTGGGCAAATGAAGGTAGTTTTTCTCACATAACTTTAAATGTGCTTCCACACTTTAAAGCATTGACTAGATACAGGTTTCGGGATTTGTATTGAACAATGCAACTGATGCATTCTGTAGGTATTTGTTGCTATGAGCTTAAGAATTATTATTTTTTTAATGATGTGTAACTGTTTCTCTACATATGAAATGTCCCATCCATAAACATTGTGTGACTTTTGTTTAGCATTTTGTGGCACTTAAGGGTCACAGTGCTAAATGGATAATAAGCTGATATAGAGCGATAGAGCAGCAATTTATATTAGTATAACAAACATTTACATTTTGGTTGGTGCAAAAGAGCAGCTTTGTGTTTATATGGTATGGTTACTGAACATGGAGAGCTGGATTACTTCACTGACTACAGTATTAAGATCTGTTACATATGCAATATGGAAAATGCAACCACTTGTAAGTATGTTGTAACTGATAAAAGTTATGGAAGCAACTATGGAACTTAGATGAGCACAAGTTGACAATCTGAACGTACACCAATGAGTTTTCACCGGAAATGTGTGCTATGCATTGTGCAGGCTCAGTCTTTTAAAGATTACTGGAGGGCTTAGTGCTACAAGAATAATAAATAGTATTAAGTTGTACCTGAATTGCCAATGGCTTTGAATACTACATGGCTAAGACAAAGATTCTCTCTTGGATGGGCCAAAAATACAGTTCATAGAAAGAAAAAAAAAACATTCTGCAAAAACATCAGTCACTACTTCCATTGGACATGTTATTACTCCTAACACTTTATCAGATGTTTGCTTCCTCTAAGTGATTTCAGTTTCTTCAAATTAATCTTACAAAATATGTACTCAAAAAACAGGAAAACAACTGGGGGCTATTTAAAATCACAATTTTGTTCTTTTTTTATGTATTTATATCACAGTTTTGTCTCCAAATAAAAAAGAAAAGGATTTTAAAAAACATTTTTACAGCTAACAGATGTATTTCATATATTTAATTTCTATATTTTACATCAAACTCCCAGCTTAGAAGCTAAGAAGCACAACACAGCCAAATACTTTTCTTCAACTTGGCTGAATAATAACAATGGAAAAAAGTTTCTCTAAGAATACTATTACTAATTAATTATATAAGTCTACTATTTCATCTAATCACAACTATTTATGTATCTATTGCGGTGTGCTTAAAAGTGTTTGAATGTCTAGATAAGCCCTTAACATTTCCTCAAAAATAAAAGCAGAAGAGGAGAGGATGACAAAAGTGTGTCCTTAAATCTACTCTTTCTTTACTCTCCACTTCCTGCATGTCTACTTCACAGTACACATCAGTGTTCCTACTACAGTTACATGGTAAACTGGACCATTAAGCTTAGCATTAGTGAATCATTGAACATGACCGTTACAGGATATTGGTTGAACCTCGTGGCTTGTGTTATGATTTGTTAGGGCTCAAAGAGCATACTCTTCTGGTTTTCAAATAGTGACTCTTTCTATCAGGTAATTTAAAATATGTCCATCTGCTGGTCCAGCCAGTAGGAAATAAATGTAAGGTCAGCTCAAAACACCTACAGTTAATGCAAAGCTGCAATAGAATCACTGTGTCACATAAAAATACTCCTTGGTATTTAGTAGGAAAAGTTAGTAGTGAAACGGTACGGCCCACATCCAAGAGAAGAAGTCATTCCAATCTGTAGCCTAATTTGTTATAAGTTTTGGTTTCAACGTATATAATATATAGATATATATATATATATATTTTTTCACAACCCTAAACATTTGTGGTTTTGATGTAAATTAGAAATTCTTCTGGTCATACTTCTGATTCCAAACTAGAGAAATGTGCAGATCCCCGTCTCTTATAAAGGTTTCCACTGTGGCTTGACCTAGGTTGGCATTCTGGTGAGAAAATATGCCTGTGACATCTCAAGTGGCATCTGCTGAGATCCTCCAGACTGCGGGAGGTGGGATGGATGGGTGCTATATCACAAGAGTGGTGATGATGATGGTAGGAGCAATGGCCACCTCTAAGATGCTCCCAGTCCAACCGCCTTTCAAGCTTTTCATCTGAGCAACTGAAGTATCGTGGCTCCTTGTGGCAGTGAGGTTGCAGCATTTCCAGGCTACTGCAATAACAAGAGCCATGACAAGTGGATGGAAGATACTCTTTGCTTAATTGTCGATACTTTCCCAGCTTATCCACAGACCAGTATCTCATTGGTTTGTGAGGTGCTGATGATGCTTGGCGTTCCCTAGAAGGATAAGTGCAGAAGTAGTTTGGAGAGTACCAACAGTTGTGGCCCATCTCTGTTTTCACACAGGGAGGTTCTCTTTCACATATATCTGAGTCAGAATCTGAAAGGTCGGGATACTTGTTTTGGCTGGCCCCCATAACCAGAGGGTGAGAGTGACTCCTGCACATGTGAGAGCGGCTGGACTTCTTGTGTAGGAGAGGCTTGGACTCCATGTCCATGTCATCTCGGTGACGATGACAGTCCCTCCCACAACTTCTCTCATCTTCATATGTAAACCTTGTATGACCACCATAATGGGGTCCATCAAAAACCTCTACATTGGATTTGTTGTGTTTGTTGGCACTGCTACTTGGGCCCCCACCACTATAAACTTCACATTCCAATTCACATGTTCCCTTTGTTTGATAGCTGCTTCCTAAGTGATCAAACTTCTTAGTTGCTGTTTCAGGTGTCCGGCTCCCCCTTGCTCCTCCAGTGGATTTTGGTGTCCTCTCCTTTCCTGTTTGGTAGTTTTCATAAAGCCCCCTTGAGATTTTTGACTGCCAACCTGGTGGCTCTGGGGCCTCCTTCTCACGCACAATTGCAAAATATGAAGGTGGGTTTTCCAGGAAGTGTTCCCTTTGAGACGGCGGCGACATTGGACAAGGAGCAATCTTTTTATCTTTGCCAAATGCTTGCCCAGTCTCAACCAAATGATCGGAAAGTCCTTCAGGTTCAATAGGGCCATAGTAACGGTGAAATCCATCAGAAAATGTGCTCTTATGAGGATGGCGAGGCGGTGCCACCTTATTGTTAGGGTCGTGCATGGAACGTGTTGGAGTATACATGTCTTTGTAGCAGTTAGGACTCCGTGCATGACGCCATCTCTCCACAACACGCCTCTCTCTTGGCAAAAAGTTAGAACAAGGTAAGGGAGCTGTTGGTAATGGAGGCAGTGCTGTAGAGTTGGATAATGCTGGTATTCTCTGAGGTGGATAGCAATGGTTCAAAGTAGGAAGTTGCTGGTCTGTGGTCTTGGGATCTTCACCACTGCAGCAGCTGTACATGCCCTGAGAATAGAAGAGGAAATATAATCAGTTGTCTGTACTTATATGGCAAACAATTCATGAATAAAAATGATCTGCAAAAGCAGTTGCACCAAAGGCAAATACATTTCACAACTGGCATTATAATGTTCAGTAATGCCATTCTGTAAACATAGATCTAATACACATATTCTGATGTCATGAATTAAACACACTGCAACACTTTCTTTATATATTAAAGGTGGGGGTAACAAAAAATAGTTCTATGTCATTATTCTGAGGGTAAATATAAGTGCGTGTTCCTGTGTGTGTCTCTAAGAGTTAATGCTAGTTCAGACAGGAGACATCTGAGGATGCTGACACTAGGGAGGTTTCTTTCTGGGACATGCTAAAGGTCACTGTACAATAATATCATGAGATAAATTAATTTTGGTGTTCTTGTAAACTATCATGATATTAGTGTAATGTAATTTACTAAACTGAATTTAAAGTTAGAGAAAACATGAACTAAGTAATATTAGTGATCACTTGTTATATTCCAAAAGATGAATGCTTTTTCAACAACAACTACATGCATTTCCAATCAAGACCTACTGGTTCATGCTTTTCGAGGACACATAGTAATTTAATATGTAGTATTCAAACATTGAACCATCAAACACCTGATTCACTGTAACCTGTAACAAGAGTCAAATCATGTATTCCTTCTGCATTAGTATGTATCAGTGTGTCATGTGTCCATTTAATTGCAATATATTAAAATTGTTTTTGCCTTGTCCTTAACCCATGTATAGCGCTGAAGAATATGTTGATGCATTACAAATAAAGGATAATAATAATGTGTGTCCTTTATGCGTCAAATACTCATTGACCTGTTGCACAATATATTGGCACCTTATAAATAATCTATAATAACAATATTATTGTTGTTATTATTATCCTTTATTTGTAATGCACTAACATATTCAGTACAGGCTTTAAATAAAGACAATATTATTATACTATCTATTATGATAGTTTTGCTTTAGATGGCTCCACCTCCAAGAATTAAAATCACCCCAGAAGAGTACTATCCATAAATATTGTTATAGTGCACAAATATACCGGTTGTATAACTTGGGAAAGCCAGCTGGTCTCAGTAGGAAACACCTACTTCATAGATGTGTTACAGACCATTAAATATTTTCAAAAGCATATAAAGAAGAAAGTTTTAAATTGTTGAAAATGAATATGGAAATAATATATATTAGCCGGTTCTCTAAATGGTGCTATTTAATGCAACCAACTTATAGTGCACATAAAACACATGGTAAACTAATGGACATTTTGGACATGGAGTATTTAAAATGTAGATTGGTTGATGACATATACAGAAGACTCTCAGTTAACCGGAACTCAAGCAATCAGGACTCTCAAGCAACCAGAAAAAAGAAAATACTGTATTTTAAATTAAAAATAAAATCTACAAGGCTCAACAAATGCCAGGAGCCAGATTGCCATGCCACAAAATGCTAACAGGCACCTAGATTTCATCCATTGTATGTCTCTGTTGCCTGGAAGCAGACAGGCATGAGTGACTGAGCCAGGGCAGTGTTGGCGTTACATTCCCCGGGTTCAGCACCGCACCCTACAGCCAACTTACCTGTGTGTAAGTGAGGAGTGAAAGCTGCTGCTGCTAGAACAGCCCTGACAAATATACTTAGCAGAGCATCCTATGTGCAGCTAATCTAGGCCTCTTTTAATAGTGACTCTCAAGCAACCAGAAACTACATTTATCCGGCATCTACCAATCCCCATAGGTGCCGGTTAACTGAGAGTCTACTGTACAAACATTTAAAGACATGGAATTTGTGGATATTACACATGAGAATGCTAATAAATTAGCCATAGATGAGATTGTTTGTTCATGGTATATAAGCCAAATACCAGACCAAATTTATTTTGACTTGGACTATTCTGCCATGATGACATTTAATACAAATTAAACTATTTATTTTATTTTTTTCATTGAATTGCTTAATTCTTACATTATATAAATATGTTTCATTATCTTTGCAAACTGCACATGAAAAAAATACCAACAAATTTACATATATATATATATATATATATATATATATATATATATAAATATATCTTGCATATAAAAGCATGCTCTCATCTGCCATTTGGAGACCCTTGAAACACTCATTGATATTCTACAGGCATTCACACTACAATGTACATAGGAAACGTGTTATATATACTGGGTGCTAAATGTTTGATTACAAAAATCAGTTTTCAGGATTCAAGATTAAGGGCTAAAAATATAAATGGGCCAAAAGCATCCATCCTTCAAATATGTGTCCTCTAACTCCTCCCCATCCCCTGTTTATTCACTTCTTAAATCACTTACTGACATAGGCAAGATAAAAATAGGAACAAAGCAGCTTGAAATATTGACATGCACAATCTCAATGTATCAATTTAATAGCAAGATGCCTGTTTTGGGATTTTATAAGCAGATCGCCTATTGAAGCACAGCACTGACCACAGAGTGTGATGTCATCAACCAACAATGATCCTAAAATCTGCAAAAAAGTACAGAACAGAGCTAATCTTAAAACAAACATTTATTTGACAAATGTATTGCAGGAACAGTTAAGATAATTTAATATAACAAATCTAAAAAATATATTTTGTCTTCATACATGCTGGAGCAGCTGTTCCAGTGCCAATACTTCAGTGGCAGGTGTAAGCATGTTGCCTCTCTTGAAGCTCAAATTGGAGAACCAAGGAAGAGAATTGCACTTTATGATATTGTTACATTGGAAAAGGGGTTGAGCACAGGCAAGCTGGGCCTATCATGGAGGGTAGAGATGGGGCTATTGAGGATGTACCAGAAGGTAGCTGGGTTACAGTTACAAGAAGAAGCAGAGGCAACAAGAAGTGGAGACAGGCCAGTTCTGATTTGGCAAACACCAACAGATTTGACAAAGCCCTCAACAACAACGCACCCCCTTACATCTCTGCTCTCATCTCCAAATACTCCCCCACACACCCGTTTCGTTCTGCTAACGACCTTCTTCTTTCTACCACTCTTGTCATCTCCTCTCACTCCCGCCTCCAGGACTTTTCTCGCGCTGCCCCGATTCTCTGGAACTCCTTGCCTCGCTTCACCAGACTATCCTCCTGCCTTAAATCCTTCAAACCTTCAATAAAAACACACCTCTTTAAAGAAGCCTATAACCTTCCACCCTAACATGCTCAGCACTACTCTCTCCCTACTGTACCACATACAAACTTCAACCTTTTTATTGTAAGTCTGCGAGTTTCAATCTTGCGCGGTGCTTTAGGGAAAGCGCTATGGACACTGGATCCCAAGCTCAAACACAGGGCCATCCACTCTTTGCAATGTGTAAATCTTGAACTTGTCATTGCTTGTAACTTAACTTATGAATAGCTCTACGGAATATGTTGGCGCGTTACAAATAAACAATAATAATATATTGTAATGTCTCTGGCTGTGCCTGTCCATAAAGTTATCATAGCAACGTTACTGGAGTGGGCTACTGTTTCATTCTCCAGGGGACAGTGATTTGTCATGGTAAGTAACTCAAACAGAGTAAGCAAGTACTTCAAACTTACAGAGACATAGCAACCTAAAGTGTATGCTAATAGAAGAAGATTGCTAGGGAAAATGGGTGAGCTAGTATTTGTAACAGTAAATGAGAAATTCATTTTAATAGGCATTACTGAAACATGATGGGATGATTCTCATGTTTAGTAAAGATGGGGCAATGGTAGGGGTGATGAGGTGTGATTTGTCTGTATGTGAACCCCGATTTAAAGCCTATAGTAAGAGAAGACATTTACAGTGGAACTAGTGATAATGATGAAATCTTGTAAATTAAGTTAAATAGAGCAACACATTCTAAAAATAAAATTGGTAGGAATATGCTATAAACCAGCAAATATAAGTGAAAGTGAAGAATTGCAATTATTTCTACAGATTGGAAATGCAGCTAAGCACAGTCTAGTTCTATTAATTGGGATATTTTAATTGCCATGAAATAAACTGTATACTGTATACAAGAACCTACTAGGAATGAGTCTATCACATATATAGTTGTGAGCATGAGAGCCATTGCAACGCTTGCGGGCTCGCATAGTGAGCCCGGCGGCCCTCGCAAAGCAAGGGTCGCAGTTGCTGGCAAGGAGCGCTGAAGGCACTCCTTGCCTGCAACTGCGACCCTCGCAAAATTTAAGTCGTTCCGCAAGGAAAATACGAGACACGTTACGACCCATTACAACCTCGCAAAAATCGGCCGCAACACACGCACATGAAAACATGAAAAATACAACAAATACACACAACAAATACATAAAAAGCTTACTTACAGAAAGAGGGAGCATCCAGGTTACAGCAGTCTAAAGACGCAAAACACCACCAAACACCTACCTATTTGCCGAAAAACAACTACGAGAATAAAAAACAAGGACGCAACCTGCGCGACCCCAAAAACATTACAAACACAATAAATACAAACAAACACATAAAAAAGGTTACTCACAGCAGGGGGGGGGGGGGGGCACCCAGGACCTCTGCAAGTGAAGTTACACCTCCATTTAAGCACAAATTTCGGAGTTTAGAGACCCGAAAATCACCTAAGCGAGAGGAAAAATGGCCACCGAAGAAAAACGAAAACGAGGCTAAAGGTCCCTAAACATGCAAATACCACCATAAACACGCAAAACACCACCAAACAGCTATGGATATTCTGAAAAAGACGCACGACATAGAAAACGAAGGACGCTAAATCAGCCACATTATATATACCAAACACCATTAGCTCACTTACAATTTCATTGCCATCATTTTTTGACTGGCAATTCGCTAGTCTAGGATATAGTCATCATGAATAATATTGATATAATGTCAAATGTTGAAATAGGGGAACACTTAATTTTAAAAGTGCAAACTTTAATAGTCTAAGGGCAGCAATGCAACATATGCAGCCACATTAGATTCCAAGCCCGTATGTGCAATGTGAGACCCGTATTGACTGTGGGCTTGAAATTTGGCCAAGTTACAGAGCTATTAAACTAGACCATGCAGCAAGTTACTTGCTTGAAATGCAAAGCCGTAAACCATTTGTCGACCGTTGGATACGCGCTCGTGATCAATTAGTCAAACCAAATGGCAAAAGAAATTGTCATAATTATGTCACTGAAAAATGGAGGTGGGATTTTAAAGTCTTACAGGTTTCAATTATGAGTTACGATCTGACCGGCATTCCAGAAATAATGCAATATTGATAAAGCCGTAAATATGATATTCTATTACATGCAAGTTCAATTATATGCATTAACACATTGATTGCCGGGATCAATATAACCCAGAAATTACACATGAAATAAATTATTTTATATTGCTGATTTGCGAGCTTGAGAATGTTGTGCTATTAATTCTAATACCTAACATCACTTTCCCTTTTATTATAAGCACTGGAGTGTGTGTATATTTGCATTTACAGTGCTACGGATTGGACTTTACCCCCCTTGCGGGTCCTCTCTAGTACACCAGTGAATTTGATGCAATTTAATAGCGAAATTGGAACGTAGCAGTTACGGGTTTGACAGAACAAAAGATTTGTGGCCGCGAAGTTCCATGTTCCACATCCCGTAGACTTTTTTCACACAAAACCTGCAGATGGTCAGCGGCTTGCTTTACGGGGACAATTTAATAGCCATAAGTCTTGCGGGCTACGTTACGGGATACGGTTTTACACGTATGGGGAATTTATTAGGGCTTATAGACTAGGACAAAGAACTAACAGGTTAAAAGTTTTTATAGCTTTGATAACCTCTGTAGATAACTGTAAGAGCCTTATTCTAGAACTGGTATAGGACAAACAGAGAAAAGCATTTTTAAAATAAAGCATTTTAAAACGTTTTGGACATGCATAAGCTATCTTGAGGCTAATAAATCCAGAGCTTTTTTTTTAAGTAAATAGAATACTACATAGGCTCTCAAAATCAATGGTTCTATCCCACTTGAGAGGTAACATTAAACAATATATATGAAAATATGTGCTTCTACGCTTCCATCTAAACTGTTTTCAAAGAAAGAACTTGACTTCATAATGGACAAATATTTTTATAAAGTAAAAATTAAATACAACCTTTACTTTATTAACTGTTGTATTTTTTTACAAGGAGCAGCAACTATGTTTTTAATAACTTTAGATGTTTAGGGTTTTAGATTAGTTCGTTCTCTGATGAGCACCTCTCACTTTGTTGTTTTGTTAATTGCAAATTACCCTTAGGGATTCATCTCCCTAAGAGGTATAGAGGACTCCAGATGTGGACCCCTTGCTCACTGTGCCTTGGGGAGTTCAGCTACACCACACTGACAAAGCCCAATGAAGGACGAAACGTATGTCTGGAATTTGCTGTTTCTTCTGTTCAGGGTAGAATTACCTGGTATTTCGGGGGTGAGTGGGACCAGACGGATATACTACAGGATATTTCTCCCTGTGAAGGGCACAAGTGAGCTAAAAGAGGTTGCTCTAAGAGTGGGTTATCATGTTCATAGAACTAACCTATTAAGGTTAGTTCGTTCTCTGATTGAGCACCTCTCACTTTGTTGTTTTAACTTTAGATGTTATCTGAAATATATCATCTTATGCAGATACGATTTTAATTTGCTTCTGTTGAAAGATATGCACAGATGAACTTAAACAAGGATCAACTAGAACCTCATACATATTCAAGGACCCCTCCTAGAGGGAAACCAGGTGGGAATAATTCCATACAATAGTTAATAAATTAACAACTTTTTAAAGCATATTTTGATCAATACTGATTCTCAAAAGAGCACACTAAATGAATTATTCTTTGGATGGTCTTAAGCACATTTCTGTCATTTTTGTTACTTTGCATTTGCTCAGATAGAAGTGTGTTCCACATATATTTCACATTTAAAATAAAATACAGAAATACTTTGGTGGTAAACTGGTAAATTATCCATTATCAAATATTTATTATCCATAAAAGTAGAATACATTTAAATGTACAATTGCTATTTTATTTGTAATCTGTGATTTTTTTTCTCTAAACCACTCTCTCTCTGCCTTTATGTGCAAATTATGTCCATTTTTTATGTTTTGTCCATCTTGCAACATTTTGAAATAATTTGCATTGAAAACTTGTGTACTACCAAGATATCTTTGCATTTCCATTTAAAAAACATATAATTTTAATATCTCTTCTTTTTCAAATAGAACTTTTACATGTGCTTAAAATTGCATGTATGGAAAGTCGCAATATCAAATTGTTAATCCATTTGTAAGAGTTTTTCTGCTAATGCTTTTATGAGACCAGGATGAAAGTTTTGTTATGAAACTTCATAGATGTTAGAATTCAGCTCTGGGACCACAAAAGCATTTGCTTTAGAAGTCACTTCTGAAGAAGAGTCTATTGCAGTCTCAAAGCTCATGTATTACAGAATGTGTGAAGTGCTCTCAGAGAGAACTTTTATGTTGCTTACAAAAAGGTATCATAACCTGCAAACATTACAGAGTGTTCCAACGCCAATATGGTTATCATTGAGTATTAAGAGTAAGAGTTGCAAAAGCTGACAAAGTACAATTGTGAACTACACTTTACTACACTTTAAAATGATTATGATACCCAAAATATATTCTATACAAGGACAAAGTAGGCCCACATTATGAGCTTACCATAACATACTCAAAATATGAATTAAATATTACTTTGTGTATAAAGGCAACTCTATTTCTGTTACTGTAGCTCTTCAGCCCTCTTTCTAGAAAGAACTTTAAAGTTCCTTTTTTGTCTCTATGCATTTATACAACTTTTCTGACTGACATATATGTCTCCCTCTTGCTCTGCAATATCCTTCTTTAAACGATTCTTGTCATGACTGATTTTGGGACTCCCCTGAACCTCACTAACAACCCTGTTATTTGAGATTGCTAATATCAAAGGCTATTAAAATGGACATGAGACTTGTTGTAAGGACTGTGACATGTAGCTTTTATGTGTAATGTAATGTGGACCACAATAAGGAATGTTGGGGTTTCTATATGACATTATATGAGCTGTAATAATGTTATTTTACCAGTAACTAACAGAGATACAATTTCTGCTATTTATGTTAGTGGGAGAACTAAGGGTTAAGTTTCTGCAAGAATTTATATTGATATATGGCCCCTCAGAGTGCTTCCACTCTTCCACAGGCATCCACTCTTTCTGATAGTCGTAAAAGTTGATAAGCTGGGCTGGATAGATAACCCCCACCACTACTTACAGTAGAGCAAAACCAGAGGAGGTTTGGCTAAAGAAAGTGGGGAGGGGGATATGTGGGTTTACTGTTTTTTTTAAATGTGTTTGGAAAAAGAATAAACAGGCAGTCAGGCTCAGCACTAAACCAGGGTGCATATGTTTTTCTTGTATGATGTGAAATCTTAATTAAGGGATCTGATTTTTCTGCTTCCCCATACATAATGATGTTATTATCTGAATTGCTGGGTGCTGAGATGAATAAAATCACAAGCTGGAGATTGCTCCTGTAAGCTTAAGCAGGAGAATTAGGGGTATGTGGGACCCTTGTCTCTGGGTCGTGACAATTCTGGTAAAGGATAAGACCTCCTGAGTCAAGCAGTTCCATCAATCTTGTACCCTAAACTGGAGGCTCTAGTCACATTTCTGTGACAAATGTATACTGTATAGAAATTTTGTCAGGTATTGTATTGTCTAATATGTTAGCCATTTAAAAATAGAAATAATAATGATCTGAATTATGATATCCAGTCATATTATATAAGACTGTAGAACTAAAAAAATATGGAGAGTGCTACTTACCCTGAGTAAAGATTCATACAAAACTATGCAAAGCTGCTTTTGTGATTTTTTTATTAGAATTCATTTTTTACATTTATGATTTGATGTATACCTTAACAAGTCTATTGTGCATCTTACAAGGGATATAGTTATAACATGACCTATTCTCTTATATAGTAATACCATGACGTTGATTTATATATTCCTGGATTTTGATAGTTTTTATACAAATAATATTTTGTGAATAGAACTTTACATTGTTCCATAGTTCTCCAATTAAATTAAAAAAGGTTCTGCACTGGAGCTTTCATGATAAAGGCACAAGATCATTGAACATACAAGATTTTCAATCAACACTATAGAACAACATCTGTTTTATATAGGTATTGGACAATAAATAGTAGTGTATATGCTAGCAAATTCAACTTAAGATTTAGTGGTTTATTGACTAATTTAACAAAAAAGTTTGAGATAAATAGGGTTATTTTATTTTAAATAATCGGGTTATTTTATATTAAAAACCAAGAGAAAATTAACTATCTACCTAAAAGTTATGGGTTACCAGTTTCTGTGCAATGTTTGAGGGTAGAGACAGTCAGCATTGGAAGAAGAAAAAAATGTGTTCCATTTCTGACACTTAAAGTTATGAGGTATGTGATATGATTGGCTCAAAAAGTTATGAAACAATTCAAGAGTCAATCAAGTTGCAACTGCAGTTCTAAGTTGTGGCAATTACAAACATTTTTCAAATGTCAGCAGCAGCTCACAACACATAACATGCAGAGGTATTGTAGCAATAAAAGGCAAGTGCTACAACTTTAACACATATATGGAAACTTCTACTGTATTTGTCATATAAAATCGGATGGTGTAGGTGGAATTTCCAGTTTAAGGTCTTGTACGTATCATAATATATGTATTTTGCATTCCATTATCTTTTTACTACTCTGTAAAACGATTGCTTTACATTCTGCAAGAAAAAGAAAACTCAACACATTTTTCTGGTGACTAGAGAAGAATTATACCTTTTCAGTATTGCTGCGCAACGATTTTTTATCCGTATCTTTTGAGAAATATTTGTGTGTATGACATTACAGGTCTTATTCAGCTGGTATAAAAACATGAACATTTTAATTCTGTCTAAATTCTCAGTACTCAGCTGGATTCTTGAAATATTGCTTTTTGAATGTTTTCATTCGTTTTTCACAATACAAAACGACAGCTGTTTAAATACAAATAGTGCCTTGAGATGGCTGTTTTATAACACATAACAGTGTTTAAAAATTGTTTTTTTCTCAGTTAATAAAGATTACTTTTAAGGACAATAATATATACCATTAAAGCATTTGTATGATTAATTTATTAATACAAATTCTAAAATTTCATAATAGAAGTTTTGAAGATTATTATGTTGTATGTGTTTAGCAAAGAAAAAGTCTTAAAGTCCTATCTGAAGTTAGGTGGCAGAGAGTGGTTGCGTGTTTTGATCTCTAACCCCAAGTTTACTTGAGTTTATATTAAATGAAAACTCAGGACTCTTTGGATCAATAAATTATTTGGTGAACATTTTAAAAACCTTCTCATTGAATAAGGTTAGGTTCATGCCTGTTTTTATTGTACAGAATGTTATTTGCAATACGGAGGGTGCATTGAACAAAATAGAGCGGCATATAGAGAATGTTCTTAATAATTAGATTCATCTTTAAGGAACAGTTTTAGAAAAGCAATGATTGCCATTCAACTCCTCGTACTTTATAAACTAGACCTACAAACTATTTAGGCCTCATCTTCTCATTTTAAGCTGACTTATAATAGATCCACACAGAACGTATGTGTATTCTTCCTCTATGAAAAATAGTCTTGGAGGCAAGGTATCTGTTCTCCAATGAAGCAGAGAACCTAAAGAAACTAATCCAGAAGCTGAGATTGAGATGGAAAAATGCCATATTCTTCTAACACATAGTTTAAAATAAAGAAAAAATTATTAGACTGCCTCACCTTAATATTTTTAACTCTATAACTTGTATTTACATTTGTTAGGGGCTGTGGTCATGCAGAGTATTACTGTAACAAACTACTATTCCCATTAATTCTAATGCAAAGTTGGTTAAGCGTTGTTTGTTGATAATGCCCCATTAACATATCAAATACATTCCTATCTGTGCTACTATCTCATCACCATAGCATACTGTGAGAGGTTTTATAGCCTGCTCACTCAAAACATCTGTTGGTGTGATAAAATACATAAAACTGTATATAACTTATTTATTACATTATATAATGTATTTCAGACAAAGTTTGACTTGCAGAATGTCCTGGCTTTTGGATATGTATCAGCCATTTTTTTTACTTTACCTTCCCTCACTTCCACATTGCCTATGATTTATGTGTTCTCATTCGCCATCCAGATCTCTGGCCATATTATAATAATGAACACAAGAATAGCAAATTTGAAAGAATGTGCCAAAAATGGCATGGCACTCATGCAGAGGTACAGAAGGCTTGTAGATAATCTGAAAAAGTATCTTATTTGCTAGTCTATAAGAAATGTCTTTCCATATGATAACTTGCTATGAATGGGATTATAAATGTATTATCACCAAGGTGCTTATGAGACAAGACTCCAATTGCTTGTTTGTTTACTGAAACCAGTGCCAGATGGAGACTATTGATCAGGGATAACTAATCTATATTAATCTATACTAATAGTAAATCGTTAAGCTCATATAGACTAATTACCAAATATGCATATATCACAAAGGAATACTGCTCATGACTCATGTATAGCTGAAATTTACCTACTCGCCCTTCCTATTTGTCTTCAGCTGCTTGATATTGACACTACTTAGGAGTGAAAGAGCAGTGAAATAATTAGCCTCTGCTGTGTCTCGTTTCATCCCAGCTACTCAGCTTACATATATCAGTGTAGGGCAGAGCTGCAGCCATGAAAGAGGAAATGTTTATCCTTCTTGCATTTATTCATATAATAGTCAGATATGTTTATTAATGCTCATATTTGATTCATCAAACAATTTCTTCTTATAATAATATTGACAAAAGGTAAAATTTGACCATTTCACAAGGAATTATACAAATTGGAACACTGCTATGAAGTGCTATAAATTATCAGGCTGGAATATTACATATCATAGAGCCTCGTTGGACTTTATTTCACATCTCACATAGACATAAACAAATAAGTATACTGTATAACTTCTAAAAATGCTCCAGTTGACCGAATTTATATTTTCACAGTTATTAGTATAGAACTATGTCTTTTGTTTCAATAATTTGCAGACTTACATGTCAGTATGTCTAACTCATCAGGAAACCTGGTACTATTTAGTTAGATTTCCATAGATTAATGTAAAGCCTTCAAGCAAAAACGGGTGATGCTAATACAGATGGACTATATAATGTTTACACATAAGGGAACACTAGAACCATTAAAGATACTCATGTGGAAAGTATAAGTATAGTAGGAAAACATTGTAGGCACAGGCGTAAGGACGGAGGGGCGCAGGGGGTGGACCGCCCCAAGTGTATCCTCCTTGGGGGAGGCACGAGCTATGGCAACAACTTTGGTCAATAGCTGCTCATGCTGCCTCCGCACGCTTGTGTGTCTGTGTCAGTGTGTGCCTCTGTGTGTGTGTGTTTGTGTATCTGTGTGAGTGTATGTGTCTGTGAGGGAGTGTCTGTGAGTAAGTGTGTGAATGAGTGTGAGTGTAAGTCTGTGTGTGTCTGTGAGTGAGGGTGTGTCTGTTATTGTGTGTGTCTGAGAGTGAGTGAGTGTGTGTCTGTGAGTGTGTCTGAGTGTGTGTCTGTGAGTAAGTGTGTGCCTGTGTGAGTGTGTGTGTCTGAGTGTGAGTGAGTGTGTGTCTTTGAGTGTGTCTGTGAGTGTGTGTCTGAGCATGTGTGTGTCTGTGAGTGAGTGTGTCTGTGTGAGTGTGCATGTCTGTGAGTGTGTCTCTAAATGAGTGTCTGAGTGTTTGTGAGTGTGTGTGTGTGATTGTGTGTGTCTGTGGGTGAGTGTGTCTGTAAGTGAGTGTGTGTTTATGAGTGTGTCTGTGAGTGTGTGTGTGTATATGTGCGTCTTTAAGTGTGTGTCTGAGTGTGAGTGAGTGTGTGTCTATGAGTGTGTCTGAGTATGTCTGTGAGTGAGTGTGTGTAAGTCGTTGAGTGTGTGTCTGTGTCTGTGAGTGTGTGTGGGTGAGTGTAAGTCTGAATGTGTCTGTGAGTGTGTGTGTGTGTCTGTGTCTGCACTTTTGCATCCCAGGAATGCCCCTGAGTTTGACGGGGGAAGAGGGGTATCAATAAAAATGTTTTACTCTCATTACCTGCAATTGGTGTATACCTGGGAGTTTATTGTTCAATACATTAGTGGACAACTTTATTTCTGCCCTCTCTCTCACACCTGCAGGTGTACAGTAGTCACACAGGTCCTCTATGTCCAAATAAGATGTATAGGGGGTGATATTATTCTCTTTATTATTACTCAAGGGTGGACAATTGGTTGGATATGGGAATCAAGCTGTGCATTTGATGCTAGCTAGGACTTTATTCCATGCTTTATATCGAGGCTGAATGTGTATAGTTCCTTGTACCCATTTGGGCTACTACTGTCTAGAGATTACATGTCAGCTTCTTTCATGCCCTTTTTCATATCTGTTGGCAATTAGCCCTTATATAATCTATTTGGGATGGAGCCTATCTCTATAGTATCATCTGTCATTTATTAAGGCAGAATCTCCACATTTTTTTTGACTAATACACAGGGCTTTTGTCCTGGTGTACATCCCCCCTTTATAAATGTTCTCCTCACGCTTTAATGTTATTTTTTTTTTTTGGTGATATATTTTAACGGTGAACGTATTAACAGTTGTATTTTATTTCCTTTTTGGGTTTAACTATATTATTTGAATTTGTTGATTACCATATAATATATTATTTGTTTGTATGGTATCAAAGAACTCTTGGTATCATTTGCCTCTTTTTCTCCCGTTTTTTTTAATTTATATTATGATTTAGCAACTCTTGAGTTCTTAGTTCTACCTATTTTTTACGGTCGTTTTGATCACTGTTTGTGTTTGTTTTGTGTTCTTCTCTTTTTCTTTAATAACTGGAAAAAGTTATACAAATACATGAAATGTATACATTTTCATAATCACATATATAGTTGTGAGCGTACGAGTTGTTGCTAACGCTGCGGGCTCGCTACGCGAGTCGCGGCCCTCGCAAAGCGAGGGCCGCGACTCGCGTAGCGAGCTGCGGCCCTCGCGTAGCGAGGGCCGCGGCTCGCAAAGCGAGCCGAGGCCCTCGCGAAGCGAGGGCACTGCCCGAGGGTCTCAGTTGCTGGCATGGAGCGCCGAAGGCGCTCCATGCCAGCAACTGAGGACCCTCGCGTAGCGAGGGCCTCAGTTGCTGGCATGGAGCGCCGTAGGCGCTCCATGCCAACACCTGAGGACCTCGCAAAGCGAGGGCCGCAGTTGCTGGCATGGAGTGCCGAAGGCGCTCCTTGCCAGCAACTGCGACCCTCGCAAACTTCACGTCGCAACCCAAACACTACGACACACACATTACGACACTCGCAAACAACATACGACACACGTTCACACAGATTACGGACTCGCAACACTCGGACGCAACTCGCGAACATTACAAAATGTAAAACACAATACATACACACACCACATACATAAAAAACTTACCTACACCAAGAGGGAGCACCCAGCACCTCAAAAATACAACTTACACCTCGATTTTACTTCAAATAAAACAGTTTAGAGACTAAAAAAAAAACGAAGCGAGAGAAAAAATGGCCGCCGAACAAAACGAAAACGAGGCTACAGCACTCTAAACTCGCAAAACACCACAAGAAACTCGCAAAACACCACAAAACACCTACGGATATTCCGATACAGACGTATAACACACATTACTCGCCATTTGACGCCAATGCGGAAGTACACGACAACGGTTTCGGCTCGCGCACGCACAGTGTTACACTGCACACATTCAGCACGCTTACACAGCAGATCCACACCACTAATGCTGCAGCAACATCAAAACACATTCACAGCTCTTCCACGCAATGCTTTAAAATAGGTAAAGTATATTCATTTATTAATGTATTATATATTTCATTATTACACACTAAACAGCATTAGCTACCTTACAATTTCATTGCCGTCATTTTTTGACGGGCAATATTCTAGTAAAGTAATAATTTTCAGATTTTTTTAAAGCTTCCTTCTACACTCTCCTCTATTTGTGGTAGGGAGAATGATGCAATTGTAAAACGATTGACTCTGCCTTGTGGAGCATTAAAGCAATGTTTTTTGCACAGGATTCATCATCAAATAGCATAAACATTGTGGGGCAATGTGGGGATTGCAAGATGTAATTTTCAAAATCCTAAATGTGGGGTAAAATATCTATATAATATCATTATGTTCATTCCAGGCTATTGGCGAGGGAGACATGGATTTAGAACTTATCGCGATACATCATACTTCAAAAGGAGGATGGTCCAGGAATTTGTAGGGACACTTTCAGAAACAACTCAATAAAAGAAAAGGTAAAAAAACACATATGTTAAGTTTGTTTGAGATTAAAGAATACATAACAAGTTCAGCATCCTTATCTGTGTTATCCATGTACAACATTTCTTTTCTAAGTTAGATCTTTAGGGCATCACTTCATAGAATTAGGTGAAAGTAAATATTTTGTTATGCTTTTTATGCTTTTCCCTCACCCACAGCGTCAATTCCTCACATCTATCTCACTGTCAACAACAACATTATCACCCCCTCCTCCCAAGTCCGTTGTCTTGGAGTTCTACTGGACCCGCTCTGTCTTTCATCTCTCACATGCAATCACTGACTAAATCTTGTCTTCTCCATTTAAAAAACATCTCCAGAATTCGTCACTATCTTACACAAGACACAACTAAAATCCTTATACACTCTGTCATCATCTCTCGACTAGACTACTGCAACTCGCTTCTTGTTGGCCTACCCACCACCCGACTATCTCCACTGAATGCCTCTGCTAGACTCATCTTCTGTACACAACATTCAGTGTCGGCATCACCTCTCTGTCAATCACTCCACTAGCTTCCCATAGCCTCAAGAATAACATTTAAAATCATGACCCTAACTTACAAAGCCCTCAACAATAACGCTCCCTCATACATCTCTGCTCTCATCTCCAAAAACTCTCCCACCCCCCATCTTCGTTCTGCTAATGACCTTCTTCTTTCTACAATTCTTGTCACCTCCTCTCATTCCCACCTCCAGGACTTTTCTCGTGCTGCCCCTAGTCTCTGGAACTCCTTGCCTCGCTCCACCGGATTATCCTCTTGCCTCAAAACATTTAAAACCTCACTTAAAACGCATCTCTTTAAAGAAGCGTATTACCTTCCACCCCTCTCTCCATCCTTTACCACTCACTAGACCTTAGATTGTAAGTCTGCGAGTTTCAATCCTAAGTACTTTGGGAATTCACCATGTACATTGGATTTCAAGCTCAAAGACAGGGCCCTCCTTGCTTTGCTATTTGTTAATTTGTATTTATCTTTGTCTGAACTTAATCTACGGAATATGTTGGCGCGTTATAAATGAACTATAATAATAATATTAATAATGAGTATTATTTTGGCATTTGCCTCAAATATTAAAAATTGCAACACAAAAAGTATCCCAAACACTTAGATGGATGGGTAAAAATATATAATTTCTATGTAATTGCCATATGTTTTCATTTAGCCCCCCAAAAAACTTCCAGGTCAGAGAGGGTTAACACAAGCTGTAGTCGAGACCGAGTAGTGATAGATCACATGTACAAGTTATTCAGATTTCCTCTATCTCTCCTCTCTTATCTGCAGTTATATTCTTCTTTCTAGAATGATCTGTTATGTCTTTCTGTTTGTCCTTGTTTTAGGTCATTAATTTTTGAGAAACAGTAACAAGGCGAGGTAAAGGGAGAGAAGAGGGAGGAAGGTTATGAGGAAAAAAAAAAGATTTAGAAAGATAGAGCCTCGCACTTAGCCAGGAATCACCTGAGAAATCGTTGTGTGATAAATAGACACATTTTTCAGGCAGCTGCTAATGTGGTTGGCATGTTAATTAAATAACTGCTGCCACGTCAGAGGAAATGGAGTGAATGCAGCAAATTTAAAAGAGGCTGGAAGGGACCAAATAGGTAATCACAGGGTTTAAGCAAGGCTTGGAGAAATACAAGAGCATCAGTGGTGCCATGATTGAGCTGTAAAGAAAGGGCGTTACATATCATTGTTTAAAGGTATGACATACCATATTCTTTATGTAGGAATAGCAAGTCTGAAATGTAATTGTACAAAAATGAAAATAAATAAATATTATATCTGTGGTACTCCTTAAACTTCACATTTGTGAAGAACGTAAGGAAACAACATTGGTAGCTGTGAAAGCATTGTTAAAGAAATTCTTAATTTTTCAAGACACTATTTGTGTTTATTAAAACTATCAGTAGAGGTAGAGGTGGTGTAGAAGGAAGAGAGATTTGTTATATCATTGCAGCTCTCACACATGCAACCTTCACCAAAATGTCATGGTTACCTCCAGGGACCAGAAGAAACATACCCTCTTTTACTACTTAAAATAATTAAGAGCTGCTTTATAATATGTCCCTTGTCTACTTATGCTGTTAGATATTTCAAACATAAACATTTTTTCATCATTGAATCAGACACTTTAAACTACATATATAACCCACAGCTACTGCTGTGAGTGCTGATTTCTATAGCTCTCTTTTTCCCCGTAATTTCCCGCTTAGCGCTAAACCTCGCAATAGCGGATATTTTGAGCACCAAACTTAGCCATTTAAATCCATTCTCTGCGCTCTCAGAATCGCCTTAGCACTCTCTGAGCGCTTTTTTTACATAGTGCTTCACATGCAGGAACAGGGTATTGCTGTACTATTAAGTCTGATTTATACCTAGATCAACCTCCTCATGAAAATCTCTGGAAAAAAGTAATCTTGTAACTGCATACAGTAGACTCTCAGTTAACCAGAACTCAACCAACCAGAAAAAAAATCAATACTGTACTTTAAATAAAAATGTTATTTTACAGGGCTCAACAAATGCCAGGAGCCAGGTTGTCATGCCACAAAATGCTTTCAAATTGCATCCATTGTATGTTTCTGCTTCCAGGTAAAATTGAATTGCAGACAGGCATGAGTGACCGAACCAGTGCAGTGTTGGCATTATATTCCCCGGGTTCAGCACTGCACCCTCCAGCCGAACATACCTGTGTGTAAGTGAGGAGTGAAAGCTGCTGCTGCTAGAACAGCCCTCACTGACAAATATACTTAGCAGAGCATCCTATGTGCAGCTAATCAAGGCCTCTTTTAATAGTAACTCTCAAACAACCAGAAACTACATTTATCCGACATCTACCAATCCCCATGGGTGCCGGATAACTGAAAGTCTACTGTACTTCAATAAGTACCATTATAAAATTAATTAAATAGAAAATTATTAACAGCTAAAACAAATTCAGTTGGAAAAAGGCATTTTTACACATGACAATGCTTTGATTTGCTGAGATTTTCCAGTAATATATGTTTTTTAACCTTGTTTCTTTTTTCAAACAATCTTCACCGGCTACTGTTGGTAAGGAGTACAAGAACAAAACAATTCAATGTAAAGAGATGCACTGTACCAGCAGAAAGCTTTTTGTATGGGTAGAACTATAACCTTGCTCAGTTTATCTATAAAAATACGCTTTCTGAGGTATATATGGTTCATGGCTGCTTGTTCATGCAAGATACATTGGGTTAAAAAGTACTCTCTGAGTTTGCAATTTTCTTACAGGGATAAATAAACAATTTATTATCTCCTTTGCATTAAAGTCAATAGAAAATATGTTTTAGCCCATCACAATGAGGCGTTTTATACCTCAAATCTCTGCATATTTGTCACATTGTCATTATGAGAACAGGGAAGTCGTTGCCTGTACGATTATCTTAATCGAATTCACTCGCAACTAATGTAAAAGAAGTGTCAGTTTCACAAAGAACACCATATATAAATGGGATATCAACAAACAAATACCATTTTATACAAGAGGTTGAGAAGGGTTCCCTTTTTTAAACAAAATAAAATTAATCTGTGTATCACTCTATATAGAAAGAGGGTTACCGCCTATTAATGGCTTTATCATAGCCCGTCTTAGCTATTCTTCGGAAGCTATTTATTATAAGATGCAATATTTTAGACAATGTAATAAATAAGATTCATACAATATCATAAATTGGAGTTTTTAACTTCATTTGATACTTTTTTATCTCCCTTTGATAAATAACCTTACTGCAAGGTATACAATAAAAGACACTCTTTTCGGTTTAAATGTAAAGTATAGAAATGGCATTGCATCTTTTTGTTCATTTGTTCATCCATTTTCAATATCTCTGAAAATTGTGTCATAATTATATTTTTATTAATTTCTGGGAGAAGGCTGCATTTCCTCCAACACACTGAAAATAGTGCAGAAGAAACTTTGGGAATGTTGTGCTAGCCCAAGGTAAGTGCTGCACCCTCAGAAGTAAACAGTGCAGCAAATTGTGACTCAATAGGAGGAAGAGAATAAAACACCTTGGGCTCTATTACGTTCGCCAAATTGTAGTTCCTGAATCCCGTAATGGAGCCTGCAAAAGTTACGGCTATTAAATTGTCCTCTTTTAGCTACCAGCAAACGATCTGTGGGTTACAGGCTGAAAAACAAATGTGGTTGCCAAAATCTGAACTCCGACCCAACTAAGCCTTTGATCTTTCAAGCCCGTAAATGTTACAATCGCAAATCGTTATTAAATTACTACAAGTCCTCAAGCCCGCAATTGTTTTCGCACCCGTAAATGGCAAATGTAGCCAAAAATCCTTCAGGTACTAGAGAGGACTCGCAAGAGGGTTAAACTCCTATCCGTAGCGCTGCAAATATACTGTAAACACACTACTGTATTTTAAATTAAAGGGAAATTGATGTAAGGTATTACAATTAATAGCACAACATTCTCAAACTCACAAGTCTGCACTAATAATCCCGGCAATCAATGTGTTAATACATATAATAGAACTTGCATTGGCTAGAATATTATATTTATAGATTTTTTCATATTGCATTATTTCTGGAATGCGGGTCCAAACACAAGTTAACCTCCATGAGACCTAATGATTATGGTCTCTTTTACTATTCGGCTCAGTCTAAACCCATAACTACGGGCTTGAATAATTTATCATGTTCACTGATGGAAATGCTACGTGTATGGTTTACGGATTTGGATTCAGGCCATGTCGTTGCAGCCTTTTCTCATTTAATCACTCTGTAACTGAAGCAATTTTCAAGCCCGCAGACTTACAGGCTGTACGACGGCCACTGCAGGAATTTAATAGGGCCCATAGAGATGCAGAAGATGGATTACCCTTAGATATAAGTGTAGTAAAAAGTAAAAAAAAATACTGACTGCAATCCAGAGATGAACAAACAAACAAAGAAATGTCATACAAATATTTAAACATTGGGGGGTGTTGTTTTTCTAGCATTACTCTAATTTATTCAGGTTGAACATAGCTATATGACAGTGTTGTTTTAAGCACAGGGCTGTCTCTATATCAGTAACGTTTAAAAGCCACAAGGCACTCTCCATAACATTAAATCTGTTAGATATATGAATTACATCTATCATTATAATAACATAAAAAAAGGATTTCTAATGCAGAAAGATTTTGGTAGATATATAAACACATTAAAACCAACTGACCAAGATAATAGAGGAAATACTTTATTTTTAAATGTAGCGCCGGAAAATAAAGATTCAGTTTTGCCCAATAAAGATGATGGATAAGCACTACACCAACTCAAGAGATTCATGTTTCAAATGAGATAGGTGGTTATAAATACACTTTTGTGCAGAAATGAAAGCAAATATAAAGCAAGCCAACAAAGAGATCCACAGTGGCAGCCTTTTATAATGTGATATAGAATGTAAAATATAACAAATAATGATCAACCTCCAGGGGTATGGGAATGCAGAGACGAGCAAGTTAAAGGTCATAGTATTTTAAATGACGGATAAAGCTAGACACTTCCTAAATCTTATCTGATTAGGTGAATATTTCTAGCCATAAATAATGTGTTGGCTTCTTTTAAACAGCTGAACAGTAAATATAATAATGTTAAATGTACTTGGCTTCTTGGCAATGGCGTTTTTTTTTTTTCTCTCAACGGCTCATTAATATAAATAACAAAAATATCAATATGCCCTCAAAAAAATCAAAATCCAGCTGATCATAACAAGGGGAGATGATGAGGAGATACACAAGGATTGTATTACAGAAAAATCAATTGTAGATGAGATTAAGAAATATTGCACGTAGCATAAAGAAGATAGATGGGATGTAGAAAAATGAATCCATAATTAAAATTGTCACTAGACCATGGGATTTCAAACAGAAGCATTTGAGGGGCTGCATCAGCTCATGGGTGTTTTTCTTTTTCTTACAGATGGCAAAGCTTGATGAAAATATAAATATATTTTTAAATATATATGTATATAATCAGTGACAGGGAACCTTTTCTAATTTTCTATTGCGTGACTAGCGTTGTGGCTTCATTATTTTTTTGTAGGCTGGATAAAAATATAGATAACCGCAGAGCTGGTGCATCACTCAGAATTCTCCTTGTAGTGGAGGAGTCATAGTTCAAGGACCATTATAAGTCTTGCAGAAAAAAACTTGCTCTGCACCAAGGAGTTGTAGAATTAAAATATGCTCTAACATTTATTAAGGCACTTGAAAAGTCAATACATACATCACGATTAAGAGCTATTTTTGGAGATCAGCAGACATTTGGATAAATGTTTCAAGCAGTGTTTTTCAAGGTGTAGCTTACGTATTGTATTTAAAGAATCGTTGCAGACATACATGTAACATTTTCTTTTGCAAGAACTACATCTTGAAAATTAGCAAAATGTTTTTAGGATGTAAACACAGTAATACAGCCTAATTTATTACCTGGTATATTATGTGTTTGCAAGTTTTCAATCTTGCAAGGTGCTTTGTCTCTATGGACCTCCAATCTTTGTAACCTGTTAATACTGCTATTGTGTATCAAAACCCATATATAGCGCTACGGAATAAGTTGTCACATTACAAATAAATGATAATAATATAGATTTTGCTATTCAAAAGACTATGGGCCTCATTCAATTGAGATTTGGCCAGTTGAATAGGGCTCTATATAAGCACAGAACATATTTTTTTACAGAAGTTTTTTGTTAGTAAAGATCTTTCTTTTGGATAGAAGTTCACTAACAAAAAAACTTCTTTAAAAAAAATATTCTATGTGCTTACATAGAGCCCTATTCAATTGGCCAAATCGCAATTGAATGAGGCCCTATGAATTCAAAAGAAGCTTCTATCAGCACAGTAGGGAAGTTAAAAAGAAAACTGCTAACAAGTCTTATGGAAAGTTCACTAGTTTACAATGACACAATCTTCTGAGAAAGTACAAGACAGAACCAGGCCAGAAAATAAAATGGAAGCCTGAAATGAGGAATAATTGGGTAGAGAAACTATTTTATCCATTATCAAGTTTAGTTATTCAAAAGACCATATAGAAAATAATTGGCTACAATGGTCAAAGTACTTTTCTTCTAAAATGGGTGATCTCCGGATATGCAGTCTGGATATGTATTATTTAAACTGTTTAAGACTTAAATTCTATAAATTCCTATTTTGAATACATATTTCTTCAGTCCTACCACCTTTTGGTAGCAATGTACTACAAATATATTGCTATAGTTATGAAATGGGGTAAATAAAACAAACTGGAGTTTATAACTCTCCTTCACATGTTTTTATATGGGGTAGATTTATTAAAAAATGATAAAATATGAATTAAAAAAAACTTCTCAATGTGTTATGTGTTATAAAAGTAGAAAAACATTGGAGGTATAATTACCCTACTAAATGCCAGTAAGAAGTCCAGTCTTCCAGAATGCCTCATACAATGACGCAACTTCCAGTATATGAGGTGCTCCCAGGCAAACACCAGAAGACTCAGACCCATCGCAACAAGAAGCATATAGAACACGCCCGCCATGTTGTCGATGTCAAGTTTGCTGCTCATCACTTCAATCTTATCGTTGTGGCATATTCCTGACAGCCATAGTCTTTCCAGCATTTCAATCTCATCTGTAGAAGCAATGAGGAAATGTTTATTGTAACAGTAAAATCATACACATTTTTGGCAAAGTCATTTATCTGCATTGGGATTTCAGGTAAAGATGCTACATTTGACAAATTATTGCAATAGAAATACATAAGATAATGCATGGAAGGTGAAATTAACTGAAAATAAATCCAAACTTGAAGATGGCACTGTTATTAGAGAATACATTCCAAGAACGAAAGGTTATCTTACTACCCTTTAAAGCTCATGTGTAAAATGTTTTTGCATAATCCCACAAACCTTGCATGTACAATTGTGCCTTCATTTGAATTTTTAATTAGGTTTTTAATATAGTGTGAAGATAAAGGCACCTATAGGGTTTGTGGGATTATGGTTACATTTAGACAGAGACGCAACAATAAGGATCTTGCAAAAACATTGTACATTTGAAATGAAGAATGGTCTGTTCTGAACTGCACTTGACATGTAGTTGACTTTAACATCTGGAAATTCATTCAAACTGAAATATTTTCTTATTTAAGACTGCAGATCAGCTATTGTAATTTTACTGATCCCTTCAGAGGGAATGTGTTCTTACACAAGGTGTTATTATCAAATTGAAATATATCCCACCTCTGTATTTATTGTTTTATATCATTGGTTAAAGCATACTGATTTACATAGTGCATACATAAGTATCACTAGTTTGTTTTCTAATGGGTCTGAAAAAGAAAATGAAGGTCTCTGGATTTCATTAGGCATATATTATATATGTATTTACTTGTATGTACAAGTCTTATTAAGAAATTATTAAAATATCTATTTTACTGCCCAAACACATGCAAATTCTCCATGCATGGGTCTGCCCACTGCGGGGTTTGCAGGCACCGGCTCTGTAGGGCTGGATGTACATTATACATATACAGTTGAGTCACATTATTATGACCAGCAGCTAAAAGCCCTCATAACAGCCGTGTGCAGCACAGACAGCAACTAGACAGAGTGGTAGTGAGTCAATAAGATGCTAGAAGGTTGGCAAGTGTATCTGGAGCAATGCGGACTGCATTCGAAAGCTGCAGAAGAGGGAGCAGTGGAATATCCATTCAGCGAATATGGCGATTGAGGTGGTCCCACAGGTGCTCGATGGGGTTCAAGTCTGGGGAATTTGGAGGCCAGGGAAGTACTTGGAAGTCTTTGTTGTGCTCCTCCAACCACTCCTGGACAATTTTGGCCATATGACATGTTCCTGCTGGTAGATCCGACCCTCTCCCGGGAAGACAGTCAACATGTAATGGTATACTTGATCTGCAAGGATGTATTGATAACCCAATCAGTTGAGAGTACCTTCCAGAGGTATTAGTGGACCCAAGAAAACATTCCCCAGGCCATAATGCTGCCGCCACCAGCTTGTGTTGTTCCATCAATGGTTGCAAAGTGTTTGTTCTCAGAGCTTTTGTGGCTGACACGAAAACGTCCATCGAGTCGATGGAGCAGAGAAGGCAACCCATTGTCAATCAGAAGAGGACCAATTTTGGTACTGCACAGGAACCCTTGTCAGCATGGGTGGGGTGAACAGCCGTTTACTTCTGAGCCCCATATGCAACAGGGTTGGCTGTACTGTCATTTTAGACACATGTCTTGTGGCCCCCTGGAACGTTTGGATGGCGAGTGGCTCAACTGAGCATGTCGGTTGGTTCCCATTAAAATTATAGACTGATCATTTCTTTGTCAGTGGACAAACGTTCAAAATCAGCAGGGGATCAAATACTTTTTTTCTCCCACTGTACATGTCACCTTATATACCCACCAAGCCAGCTCACGATACACATGTTGTATTTCATTGGCTAGGCGCTGCTGGCGACAAAAGTAGGCAGTGGTCATAATAATGTGACTCGACCATGTATAATTAAATAAATAAGTGCATACAAGAAAATAAATACATAGTTATATTACATACCTAGTAAAATCCAGAAACTTTTCATATTGCCTTCAAAAAAATCCAATAAAAAACAGCGAGATATATACAAAGCAATATACCATATCCATCAGAAACAATTGACTGCACCAAGAACAGTCAATTGTTGCTGATGTGTTAACCTATATAAAACATTACATTATTATTATAGTTTATTTACAACATATTCAGTATTGCATACAAATGTCTATGCTAATTGCATCCTCCAGCCCTCATTAGAGTTTTGCAATGTTTCCTGATTCTGCGAAAACCACGTTGGGTACCACTCATCAATACTCTGGATCAAGTTAATGCCACCTCCAAAATTGTGCTTTACACTTATCAAACATAATAACATTTAAATCTCTGCAAAGATGTCTTGAACAAGCTCAAAATTGCAAGGCAGAAAAAGTGTAAACATCCCTAACATACTTTTATTTATTGCAGTATATAATTTACAGAAAGGGTAATAAACTAATCAGGTTTCCATTTGCTGAACGATTTGGATATGTGGAAATTGTAGAGCCATAATTTTCCGTGACAAAAACCATTATTTTAGTTATTGGGTAACCTTTAATTAGACATTTAGGATATTTCCTATAGCAAATATTATTTAATATGAAATTAAGCAGATAATTAAATACTTTTCCTCCATTAAGAATCTGAAATGCACACAATTTTATGAATGATCAATGGACTAACAAACATGAGAAACCTTTTTAACGACATGCAAAGAAAATGTAATAGTAAAACATGACCTTTCTTTGGCTCTCAAAGGACATGGTGAAAATCACTACTTTCTTCACTCTAACGCAAAGTACTTAAATAAAGTTTATAAAAATGTGAGCTTGATTCAATTGCAAGCCCGCATCTCGCGGTATACAGGCCATATGTCTGCGGGTGTGCTGAGGGCTCGCACTCTGCTACAATTCTGGTGCTATTCAATTGAACAAGCTCGCAAGTTATGGGCCAAAAGCCGAAACACGCGAACCATGCACTCGTCAATAGTAGTTCAAGGCGGGAATATGCTCAATTAACAAGACCGTAACCATCCATTTCGAAACAGCCATGATGTCAGTAAAACATGGAGGTTACATGTCAATCAATAAGCGTTGAGGGGTCTGATATGCGAGCTGACTCGCAAACCCGCAAAATACAAAATAATAAAAATGAATGCCAATACTGTTTTAGTCCATGTGGATAGCCCGATATGTATTAACTCATTGATTCCAACGATCGATATAACCCCTAAATGACACATGAAATAATACATTTTTTATTGTTGATTTGCGAGCTTAAGACTGTTGTGCAATTAATTCTAATGTATTTCATTGCTTTCCCCGTTATTTACAGTGCAGTATTGATTTTTTATTTGCATTTATAGTGCTACGCACAGGGGTTAAACCCCCTTGCGGGTCCTGTCTATTACTCATAGGATTTTCTGCTACATTTGCCGTTTACGGGTGTGATAACATTTGTGAGTTTGGGGAATTGTAGCAATCAAATAGCCATTTGCGATTTTAGCCATTGTAACTCTTGCGGACTAGAAAGATCAAAGGCTTCGGGAGGCTGCAAGTTTCGGGTTTAGCCACCGCAAAGTTTTCAAGCCCGTAACAGGTAAACAGTTTGGAGCCCGCAAAAATACACCAATTAACTTATGGCCTCACTTACGGGCTCCGATTACTTACGATTGCTCTATTAAATCAGGCTAAAATGTTTACTCTGGATAGTTATTATGGGCAGATGTCTTGATAATAGAACAAAGTAGTTTAAAAAGTATAATTTCAAAAGTCCAATGTAGTGCATTTGCAAGTAACTCAAATATGTTTATATGCTGGGCATAGGCTATTATAATCAGTATGCCATTAAAAGATAACATTTTTATTAGCTTTTAAGCTGTCAATTTTCCCCTCAAGCAGAGCTGCATATCTCCGCCTACCTGTGTCTATCAGGGGCATGGCCAGCTCTTTCTGTCTGGGCTAAAAATAAAGTCTGACCAGTGTAGGTTCTGCTTCAGATTGAGCATGCTCCATAAAAGGGGCAGGGCTATGATGGTTGCAAGTACGTTACAATAGATGGACCTCTGAAAAGACAGTGGCAGCGTCACTAATGATTTCATGGGGAAGGTCCAATGGCATCTGCCCCGACTACTTCTAAGCTCCATGATAGTCCAGCACACAGGCAGAGCTGGCCACATCCCTGTAAACAGGTAGGAGAACAAAGACAGCTCTACTTGAGGGGAAAACTAACAGCTTAAATGCTAAGATTTTTTTTATCTTTTATATATTTTAAGCTGCATACTGTCTAGTATGCCCAGTGGAAATGTTATCTTCACTACAGATCCCCTCCCAGGTGACAAATCTGGTTAAGAAAAAAAATAGCTAGAGTATATCAGCATAAAAAATAAAGAAAAACATGAAAAATGGAGGGTGACTAGTAGTGAGTGCTGTGATGGATAGACTATTTACAAAAATAAAATAATAGTAAAAACAAGAGGTGTCCCCTGGCAGCTCTACTGAAAACAGAATAAAGTAGGAATAACATCCAAACATAATTTTCCTGATCACAATAACAAGTAGTTAAATAAACATTGTCAACATTGTATTCATTAGGTGGGTGCTTATCAAACTCACAAATTGATGTTAGAAAAGATAAAAAAGAGAATAGATTATCAACAAATTACCCTGGACTTATTAATATATAGTTGTATAAAGTCTAAAATAAATTAGTGTTGAGAACTGAGCAGCCAATGGAAGCTTTTAAGTAGCACGGTGCAACGCTCTCGATTATACACACTCTTAAGTAGAGGGTTTAAAAAATAAGTGACTGTGTATAAAATTTTAGATGTAACAATTGAAACCACCATAGAGATGTATGGATTTTCTCCAACTGCTCACATCATTGAAACAAGTGTTTTATGGCAACGTAGAACTATGAGGTTGTTTGCTTGGACTCTTATTGTTAGCTTGGTTTTTAGTAACAAAACAAAAAAGTTTTCAAACATTATGGAGGATTTATTTTTTGGTTAAACAGAGATTCAACTAGCTTTGCCTGTTAGTATTGGCATTAAAACATGTTTAATCATTTTGTTAGTCAATATTTGTGCATTTCAACATCTAATATGACAGTTGGCCAGTGAAAAATCGGAGATGCAGCAATATTACAATATATATTATTATGTCATATAGACTGAAAGTTGAAATGCACAGACAGACAGGGATAGTAGTTTAGAACCTACAAAAAAAGGCTTGTTTGGTTCAGATTATAGAATGGACCTTGGATGATGATAATATATTGGAGGTCCCCATGATGAGTTGGCAACTACATTCATTAATAACATGAGAAATTCTGCTTGGTATAGTTTAGTACCAAATAAATTGGAAACAAAAAATGGCAGCAGAAAACTACATCTGATTGCAAACAGGTCTAGAAAGTCAGCTTCCAGTTAATTTATATGCAACACCCAATCCAGTTACATATCATTTACTCTCTGTCTCCATTACTATGTGCTAAGTATGCTCTAACAACAACATGTAAGAAGCATTCAGTGTCCACTTTCATGTAGATATACAGATATACTTCCTTCATGTTCACGTAAGATTGTCTTCATCTAAAATATGAATTTTGTTTCCATCCTCATTTTTTTTTGCTCCAATAACTTGATATTAAAAACTCTTCTTCTGTCCTGTTTGTCCTATGCGATGAACTGGTGATCAAGGAGACTTATCCATTGTCTAACAGTTAGTGATCACATCTTAGTTTTTTTTCCTGTTGTTGCTATGAAAAAGATTGATGAATCATATTACAATTGGTCGACACAAATATTTTCTATATATTTGTAAAATGTAATTGAAAAGGCTTTTTTGTTCTTCTTGCCCATCAGTCGTCTTGGGGATAGAGGATATCAATTCAATAGACTCTTAGACTGACAGATATGTTTATCTTGACAGATATATGCTTTTCTTATTTGTCTGCTAGTGTAGAGGATTAAAAAAACAAACTATTTATAGAAAATCATCTAAGTGTGGCACCGAGTTATTGTTGATGAGTCTTGTGAGTGCTGTACAACATGTTTTAGTTTTATTTGTGATTGCTGGGTATGCTGAAGCATGTGAAAGAAGAGGCTTTCAGGGGTGAAAGGTTGAGGTTGATGGCAAGTATGTGATTGCAGGTGTGCTGATGGTGAAAGGCATTCTGGGAAAATGTTAAAGAATAGGTTTATCAGCATTGGAATAAGCAAGTCCGCTAGATTCTCTAAGCATTATAAGGAACTGAAAAGCTGCTGATAGTTTCCTATCAGAAAATAAAAAGCCATTGCAGCCCTTCATAACTCATTGCAACCACTGAGAAGTCTTAATGAACATTGCACACCATGTGATATAATAGAATAATGTCAACAGCAGACACTTAAAAAATGCAATTTTGGATTTTACTTAGCCACTATGGAAATGTGATGTAGAGATGTAGAACCTGTGAGGACTCTATCAGCCCTATTCAATTTGAAGCCCGTAGCGGCATCAGGCACACCTGCAAAGGCTGCAGGCTTGAAATCTGGCTGCGTTACAGATCTAATAATGCAGAAAATGGAGCGAATTACACACCAGAGACACAAACCTGTACACCATGCTTGCGCACGCTGGACGTGCGGCCGTGAACATGATCAATTAGTCAAACCCGTAGTTACGAGTTTAGACGGAGCCAATGGCAAATGGAGGTTAGATGTCAAAGCCTTGCAGGTTTCAATCACAAGTTACTATCGGACCCACATTCAAGAAATATTAATAAATCATTAATATGATATTCTAGTCCATGCTAGTTCCATTATATGTATTAACACATTGATTGCCGGGATCGATATAACACAGAAATGAAACAGAAAATATTTGTATTTTATTTTGCAGATTTGCACTTTGCGAGCTTGAGAATGTTGTGCTATTAATTGTAATACCTAACATCACTTTCCCTTTAATTCTAAGTACAGTAGTGTGTTGATATTTGAATTTACAGTGCTACGGATAGGATTTTAACCCCCTTGCCGGTCCTCTCTAGTCCCCGTTGGCTTTTTGGCTTTATTTGGGGTTGAGCGACGTTATGGGCTTGACAAATCAAAGACTTTGCAGCAGGGAAGTTCTGATTTCGATATTCCATCTGGGTTTTTTCGCCCTTAACCCGCAAGTCATTTGCGGGTTGCTTTACGGGCCAATTTAATAGCTGTAAGTCTTGCGGGCTACGTTACGAACTATGGTTTTGCACGTTGAGGGAATTTAATAGGGCTGTATTTCAGTTAAATTAAAAATGAATAGTTAAGCATACACAAGGAACAGTGATTCTGAATCCAAAAATATTTCTGTTCTTAAAGTAACATGGAATGTACCAAAACTGCTAGGCACCATCAGATGGAAACCTGAAAGACATGTCTTAAATATGTCTAAATTTTTCTAAAATTAATCAAGGGATGACTTAGATATTCACATTTATAGTTATGCATTATGTATTGTAATGACAATGGAGGCTGTGACTGGCACACTAATTACATCTTAGCTTTATTCATTTCTATGCTCACTCTTAATCATGTAGAGAAGGGATTCAGAGATTACTGTAGTAATTACCTGATATAAAAGAGTTCAAATCATTGTTGCCACCCTCTTTTTAATAATATGTTTAGTTAAAACAACAAGATAAACAGAGATCATGTATAACATGTACGAAAATTGTGGGGTCTGTAGTGAATTGACAGTCACAGACAACGCTTTCACACACACATTTACTTTTTGCATCTCTTGCCCTATAACAACTGTCTGTGATTTTAAAAGAACTACAAAAAAACACAATTGTTTCTTACATTTTTAAAAACTTATTATAAAAAAGAAGCAAATGGTGGTATTTAAACTCACAACTTCCCTTATCAGAGGCAACTGATTTACCTCAGAGCCACCTCTGCACACAATTATGCACCAGTACAGGTAATATGCTATTGGACAGGAAATGTACCTCCTCAGCTTGCAAAACTGGTTCTAATTCTAATCTTGGGTGACCCTACATGGTGTAGCTCACAGCTTCCAAGAGATACACAAGCCCCTCCACCAAAACAAGGTAGCGATCCAAAAGGGGGAAAGTGATTGTATCCAAACCTAAATCTTTTGTATTAATAATAAGTGGTGTCCTCTAATAAAGAATGTGATTTGTAAATAAGATTTATATTGCAATAGGTGATATGTAATTTATATATATTGATGTCTCCAAACCCTCATTCCCCAGCTACAAAGATTAGCAGAACATTAAACTGATGTTAAATAATGAGGCTACATTGCAGTTAGCACATTGTATCTGAGTAAGTCAAATGATACTTATAAAATGGGATGTAGTAATTAAGGCAGAGCAAATGACCAATTCAAAGTGTATTGAAGGAAAAATAAGCTATTGTACCACAATGTCCAATACACTTCCATTTGATAGAAACAAGTCTGTCTCCCATAACTCTCAGCTTATCTGCCGCTCACAGTCAGCTCTGTTAATAACAAACTACTATAGAAGTCAATTGTGGCTTAATTAGACATAGAGGTTATGTCTTGTGAATGAGAAGAAATGAGAGGCTACAGTCATGTTCCCAGTATAGCCTTTTCATGAAATGGAAATAATGAATGGGGTAATGTTTTACTAATTACTAAGGTGGTCAGCATTCTAATGAAGTGCCTGCTTTTTTACATGTAACAGTGCAGTATTGTCAAGTGTGCACAGTGTACTCCATTACTCCATTTATACACTGCCCCTAAATTTCTATGGTCTACGTATACTAGGAGATTAAATCTAGCTTTATATTTTTAAATAGATCAGAGAATTGGCCTAGCCATGAATGTTCAGTAGTAAAAATGAATAATAAAAGTATTGCAATACAGTCATACCTTTTTTAGATTGCTCTTGAATTGAGAAAGATATACGTGGTTTCCAAACCGGTCCTCAAGGCACCCCAGACAGGCCAGGTATTCGATTTAACAGTGTGAACACTGGTGAGGCAATTTGTTTTCAACAGGAGCCTCTAATTTTCTCACCTGCATTCAAACAGTTAAATCGAAAATCCGGCCTGTCTGGGGTGCCTTGAGGAACTGATTAGAAACCACTGCTCTATATATTTATATATAGACTAGCGACTTGCCAGTCAAAAATGACAGCAATAAAATTCTAAGCCTGGGAATGCTGTTGGGAATGCGCTCATTGCAAGCCTCTCCCCCTGTGTACTTTATAGGCCTCACGCTTGAGCACCTTCGTTGCACATTGCGAGGCTGTTGCCCCTCCCTCCCGTGTAGATTGGGGGCTTCGCGATGAGTGTTACTGCATTGGGTTGTGTTACTGCCTTGGGTTAAGTGTTACTGGCTTGGATTAAGTGTTACGCCCTTGTGTTAAGTGTTACTGCTTAGGGCTTGTTTTTATGTCCTTTGAGCTGGTTTTACATCCTTCGGCCTCGTCTTCATCATGTTTAGGTTTATTCAGCAGACATTTTTTTCTTTGATTAGGCGATTTTCGTTCATGAAAAAACACCAAATATGCATCAAATTAACTTGCAATCTCACTCACAGGCTCCCTTGCTCTCCCCCTGTGCTGTGTGTGAAAGTTAATTTGAGGCATCATTGTGGTTTTTTGTGGTCTTTCCAGTTGCTTGGCTCAGGCGTTTTATGTGTTTTAAGTCCTATGGGTGTCGCAATTCCAGCTGTGGGATTCAGCCGTTTTACGTGCTTCCATCCTTAGTCCTACGGGGCTCGCGATGAACGCTCATTGCTAGGCATGCTATAAGCACTCAATGGTGCCTAAATCCTGCGGGGCTCTCAGTTACGGCCCATAATGGCTTGTCTCGATTTGCGAGGCTCGAAGTTGCGGGGCTCGCTGCGGGAGCCCCGCAATATTTCACATTGTATTACGAACAACCCCGCAATTACGACAACTATATATGTGAGATATATGTGATAGGTGGAAATATAGATAGACAGATACAAAATGGTAGCTCCCATTACACTAAAATTGCATATGAGTTTTAATATATCAAAGGTCCATTATAAAGCATTGTGCCCTTTACCAAAAGGTTATATTATAATAAAAGAGTGAAATAAAAAAGCTCAATCTGAAAAATATAATATGTTTTTTCCTTAAACTTCCATATATAGAGTATTTTATGTTTTCCTTTTGCAGACCCTTTTGGAAATGTAGCACTGAAAGTAGTACTATACTTACCAAGTAAACATATAATGATTTTTACAAGCAAAAACAAATTCAGAGTTGCTCAATCTGAGAATGAACAGCCCTTCTCTAATAGATTTGTTCTATAGGTCTGGTTACTTACTCAGAGAGCAGCCTCTTTTAGCCACTTGTGCCCTTCACAGGGAGAAATATTCTGTAATATATCAGTCTGGTCTCACTCAGTAGAGTGATCCAGCCCCAAAATACCAGGCAATTCTACCCTGAACATGAGAAACAGCAAACTCCACATGTACGAGAGGCTGAAACATACTTCTGGTAATGCTGGAGGCCCGTAGTGCGCAGGGCTCCTGTCACATAGAGGGTCGCGTGACCCAGCGGAGCCCTGCACACGCTGATTGGTCGTCAAGCTGGCTGGCCGCGGGGAGGAGCCGGGAGTGGTGTTGGCACGCAGTCAGCGCCATTTTGGCTCACTCTGCGGCCAGGATTTAGGCGTCAGGGGATGGTTAGGTCATGGGTGTGTTTAAGTTTTGGTGGTGTTATGATAAGAAAAAAAAAAAATATAAATATATATATATATATATATATATATATATATATATATACATAAAGTATTGTGTGAATTCGTTGTAAGGCATGTCATGGGGTATATGTTATACCTTCAATTTTTTTGGATGTAATGTAATGGCCACAGCGGTGGTATGGGGAGTTGCCAGGGCCAGGGGTATAGTTAAAAAGGGGCTTGCCCCTACCTCTTGGGCGGGTGCAGCGCAAAAGTAGGTGGACTCATGGGCGCGCGCCCAGGATCAAGAGGTTGCTGCCCCTGTTCAGGCTCCTCCCACTTGTTATACCATGTTGGTACATATATATGTTTGTTTAATAAATTGGCTGTGGCCCGTTGGTTTACCCATACTATTCTTTCTTAGTGTCAGTTATTGTATAAATGCGCAGAATGGATCCTGCTGGTGTTATGTTTCTCCCATTTTTGAGTGAGACCAGACGTATATACTACAGGATATTTCTCCCTGTGAAAGCCACTAGTGAGCTAAAAGTGGCTACTCTCTGTGTGGGTTACCAAGCCTGTAGAACAATCCTAATTAGTAGTTGTTCATTCTCAGCTTGAGCACCCCTGACTTTGTTTTTGAGTGCTTAGAATCATTTTTATACTTTCTGTAATCTCCCTAGCATAGGAGCTTCTAATAGTGCGTTAGCCCGATCATTGTTAGCAGAGTGTGATATAATTCTGGCCTTGATAGTTTATCTTCAGTTTTGGAAAAGCTCTATCTCAGTTTTAAAACAAAGATCATTTTCTAATGATAAAGGCCACCTTAGAGTAACCATAGTAATATTGCAACTTTGCCATCACCAATAAGAATTTTGCAAACAATGAAATGAGTTGTACATTCAAGACAAGTGAAGCTGTGAGCTTTTTTCTATACCGGTTTTCTCATGAAAATCAAGTTTATTTTAATATAGTAGATATAAAAGTAATTTACATTGATTTTGAGTATTGGAATCTTCTGGAGAGTTAAAATGATCTTTTAAAATGTTCAATCTTCTATGTTATCCCAAGGACCCATATTACTTATGTTGACACAACTAAGCACCACTGAATAACCAAGACATTATTAAGTAACAACAAGTATATTCTAGTTCTGTGTAGGTATGTATCAACAGTTTTCACACAAAAACATAGAAAGTACTTGAAGCTAGACCTAATTATTCTGTTAGGTACCGTGTGGCTTACCATTGCTTAGCAAACATGGGAGTTGATGCCTATGAATATGACATAATATTACCTGATGTGTAAAAAAACATTTGTGTAATGATAATCACAGGAGGGTTTGGTCTGATAATAATTCAATATGTTCAAACATGTCTAACCCTATTGCAGGTCTATTCGGCACAAAGTTAAGGCAGAGAATTATGCTTATGGAAGCTCATGAATAAAATCACTCATGTTTTCTGATTCACTCTACAGAGAAAATTCAACATACCCAGATCAAGGTTGTTACTATCAATATATTCAGTGTTACTTTGTAGCAGTGTATGGAAAGAAGAGATTTATATTGTGGGATTCCTTTATCAATATTTAATGGAATGATGGAAGCATCAAAGATCATTTCTGAAGATATTTGTTCTCATTTCTCTTATTTGCTAACATATTTCTAAGAAATCCACTTAACAGCATATGTATCAAGGGTTAATATTTATAAAATACAGAATATTATGTAATTACATACATACAAAAATATTTAGGTTAAAAAGTATGTGTTTTTTTTTTTTCAGTTAAAAAAGGAATTTATGGATTAAGGAATTTCAGCATGCTGTTACCATATTTGAATCCATGGGCACATTTACAACTGGGTGAATAGGGCAGTTGTCTATGGGAGCCTCCCTGGAAGGAGTGTCTAATTTGTATAACAATACATTTATTTTCCGCACATACACCCTGCCTCTCTGGCTAGGTGCCATGAACAAGTTATTTTTGTTGGGAGGAGATGGGTGTAGGAAGCTTGCAGTGTGCTGCACTATAATAAAACAAACAAGACCAGTGTCTCATGCTCGTACCTGAATGATAAATCATGTTGTATATTGTGAACTGAATAAGCAAGTATAAGCTTTTTATATGTATTGTTTATCTGTAACTACTTAAATATACAAATTCTGTTTTTTCTATCCACTGTTTCTTTTTTCGTCAGAGATAGGGTACTTGTAGAGAGTAAAATTAAATAAAAAGTTAATTTTTTGGAATTGGTAAAGTTTTCAAAAAGGAAACAGCCTTATTAAATTGCGATTCGGCAAATTTAAAAGGGGTGTCTATTTAGGCACAGAGCATATTTTTTTTACAGAAGTTTTTAGTTAGTGAACTTCTATCCAAAAGCAAGGGCTTCACTATATATATAAAAAAAAATGCTTTGTGCTTATATAGAGCCCTTTTAAATTTGACGAATTGCAATTTAATAAGGCTGATAATGTATAGGAAAAAATATTATTGTAGTAATAGCATGCTACCACCATAAAGTAATTATTTTGACATGTTAATTATATTATGAGCAGTTTCCTGTATAAGGATAATGTAATTTATCAATGTATGTGTGATGTATGTGTCAAGGAATAAAGTAGTTTTTATTATATTGTGACAGAGTTATACAAGGGGTTTGTGTGAGACACATACTTTGCAATGCACTTTTCCCCATGAGGTGTAAAGTAATTTTTTTCCTGAGCAGTTTATTAGATGCACTTGATCAGACATGACTTTAGACTGTTCCTGGTATTTGGGTTTGCAATCTGTGTGAGGCAGCTAAAGGACTGTGTTTCACAGTTTCTGGGGCTGCTGGTGATCTGGATGTACAATCGATCTGGGCTGATGAAAGACACACACACAGAGGAGTATGTGCAGAGCTTAATTTGAGTTGGAGAAAAGGACATACAGAGAGAAGTGTGCGTGCAGGTGCCTGAAGCTGAAATAAGGCACAAACAGAGAGACAGCAGCTTGGAGCTGATGGTAATCTTGGAGCAGAGTGGAAATCTGGAGTTTTGAAGATTAGGCCTAATAGGTAAATTTAGACCTACATGAATCACTAATGAGCCTTTCACCACACTTTGGCAATTCATTTTAATTAGAAGCAGCTGCACCAGAGAGTGTGTATGGCTTATGTAGCTACTTAATGATTTTTATTGTGATGTATCAAGCTGAAGGTATGGTAATCTATTAATTATATTTATTTTTCTTCCTCATTCTCTGTATAACAGTTCCTTCAGTATTGTCAGTTCTTCACTTTGACCCTAGGAACGTGTAGATTGGTAGGATAAGGAGGAAATCACTGCTAATGGTACACAGTAAAATAATGCCCTATCCTTGGGGATATGACATATAATATAATGCTCCATGTCCATTTGAAATTACTACATTAATTTATTCATAGACTTTGCCTACCTGCCATGATATTTATAAAAAATAGTAAAATGATAACTATAAATCATTAATCCAAAAAGTACAAAAACAACCATCAAACCTCCATCATAAAAATCAAATTAGTAAAAATCTTAGCTCCCTGTATTATCCCTCTTGCAGAATTTTTAAAACTGCTTATACTTGTCAAAGTAGTGTGTCACATCTATAAAACAGAAGAATCACTAGAAAAATCAAATCTCAATGAAGTGAAAAATGATTATATTGCAAAATAGCTTTAAGTGTCAGTCCTTGTTAAATACATCTTTGATCAACTAGAGTTAAATATACTTATTGCTGTGTAAAGTTGTTCAAGGTAACATCAAGCACTTTATTTTTCACATAAACACAAAAATCAATATACCCATCTGTTCAAAAAAAGGCCTAATTTTCTCCCTTGTTTCACAGCTTTTAAGAACATCCAATCAAAAAATATCACTTTCTAACCTAGCTACCTGACTGGCTGCATCTTGTTTTAATTATTACGCCACAGGCTGAGAGCGAGATGAGACATTAAACTGATTTATTATTTTCTAGGGGCCTCATTCAATTGCAATTTGGCCAATTGAATAGGGCTCTAAATAAGCACATAGCATATTTTTTTTAAATAAGTTTTTAGTTAGTGTAAACCTTGCTTCTGGATAGATGTTTCCTAACTAAAAACTTCTTTAAAAAAATATGCTGTGTGCTTATTTAGAGCCCTATTCAATTGGCCAAATCGCAATTGAATGAGGCCCTAGGTTTCTAATTTTCTGTGCAGGGAAAGTATATCCATTCAAGGAAACCAGAGTTTCCAAACTCAAAGTGCTGTGCAGACCAAGATTCTGTGCCTTTGAGAGATGCTTATAGGGACTCTGAAGTGCTTTGCTTCATCAAAAAAATCAGTAAAGACATCTAAAATTTAGGGTCCCCAGTGTATTACAGTAAATACAATTCTTAAATGTTATGAAATCACCCTAAGCTGCCCTAGAAAGTCAGGTCCAAATATTGGCTTGTTCCACTGCAAATTCTCTTTTAAAGAAAGAATGCCATTTTAATCAAGGGTCATATCCTGTGATGATTGTTTCATTGATCCACTGCCAACAGGGGGATCTTGCTGCAAAAGAAACTGGTGTGGCATGGTTTAAAAGAAATGTTATAACATATTAAAACTTTTTGTTTTAATATACTGACTTGACTATTTTTTTTTAATTTAAAGATGCTTTTGTAGACTCCATATAGGAGAACAATGCACAATCTTATTACGAAATTAGAACAGTGGTTGCAAATGTGGGCACTTTTTTTAAATAAGTGTTTTAACTATGTTTATTTAATTAATTGTATCATCTTTAATATTGATTTCATGTAAATATGTATTTAATTTACTTTTAAGGAAGCCAGCAGACTATCTGTCAACTTCTGGGACCATCGCTTTTCTTCCTGAATACTTCCATGCATGCTGCTGTCCTACAAATGTGTGACCTGTCAGCACTGTATTCTGAGAGTTATAGCTAAATTAAGGGTAAGCCAGCATTGAAGGGGATATAACTTCCAAATGCCTCATTTAGTAGGCATTATAGACTCTTTGACACTAGCGCCACATTTAAGTACAGGTTTAAATACATTACAATGGCAACCACTAAATATATGGATGTAACACTTATATATCCATCATACAAACAAATTATAGATTTTACGAGTTAAAGTGGTAGATTATAACATGGAAACTAATGCGTCATTTATGTTATCAAATTACAAGCAGTTTTCATAAAACAAATTAAGTTCAAGTAAAAAAGGGTTCCTGTGCAAGCATCAGATTTTTTTCTCTGAATTCAAGAATCCCTCCCACTTTTGGACAATACACAGAAACAAGTATGGTGGATTCCATAGGCCTCATTCAATTGCGGAACGTAACTCGATCGCAAATTGCCGATTTCTGCTATCGGGTTACGTTCTTGCGTTGCCCTATGATTATGCTGCTATTCAATTGGCCGAGCACGCAAGTCAGCCCTCCTTCCCGTTGATCGCAAACCATGCTATCGGCAGTAAGCATTCGCGGGCTTGAAGATGATCACGGCTGCAAGGCCGTAAATCGTGTTTCAAGCCGGCAAACTGGGAGCAATGTAATTGCAAAAATAAATTCAAGACAGCACTGTAAAGCACTGTAAATGATGGGGAACACAGATGGTGACATTAGGATTAAATGCACAACATTCTCAAGCTTGCACATCGCCAAAATCAAATACTTTATTCCATTTTTATATTTATATTTATTAATTTCCGTTCAAAGTCCCACGGGTTTGAATGACCTCCAAGCCCGTAACTCGTAATTCAAGCCCATAGGACTTCAATGAAATATGGAGGTTGGATAACAAAGTCCTACGGGCTTGGAGGTTGAAGTCCGTCGGACTTCTGATGAAAAATAAACATGAAATAAAGTATTATATTTTGGCGATGTGCGAGCTTGACAATGCTGTGCTTTTAATTGTAATGTCAACCACTGTCTTCCCATATCATTTACAGTGCTGGATTTAATTTATATTTACATTTCAAGTGCTACGATTTGTAAGTAAGACCTTTTCGACACCTCTCAAATTTAGCTATTTACAGGCTTGACGGAAGGGTAATTGAATAGCGATTATTGTGGCTGCAACTCTTGCGGCCGTGAACGATCACAGGATTTGGGGGAAGTAACTTGCAATTAGCAGAATCGCAATGAACAGTAGCCACATAACCCGATCGTAGCACGCAAATGGAAGGCAATTAAATAGTAACGTAGCTTGCGCTCGGCATTTGCGAGCCTGGATCTCTAAAACTTAGCAATTGAATGAGGTCCCATAACAGCATACTGGCATGTATTAATGAAATAAAAGTTGTATTTAATTTTTAAAACCATTTTGCCCATTATGAATTGCAGTTTTCCATAGGACTTGAATATGATTGTCCTTTCTTTGTAATCTCCACCCCTGGGAAGGATTTAAACAAAAAACACATCCACATGGCTGTGAAGGTGGGAATTAAAAAAACAAAACAAGCAGGATCCCCTTTAATAAACCTTGATCACCTATTCATTCCCCTCACTCTGTATGTTAGTGATGATGGGGGGAGCATGGGTAATTCTTGAGGTCCTATGGACCAAAATGGGTGCTGATATGGGCATTCTCATCTCCTCCGACCATGTGGTGGAGTGAGACCACATAATATAAAACAAATCTTAACCTATCTTATATAGTGCATTGTAAAATCATCAAAAACATAAAAAATAAGTCTACTGCAAAAATTACATTTACCTCTTTATGTTTCACTCCTAATCTGTTCTAATCACTTTATTATGAAAGATGGTAAAGCCTACTGTATGAATTCCTTTATGTTCTTGAATGTCTTTATTCAGTTTATGCAACAACTCTTATCAGCAGAATGAACTCAAACACTCACATTTATCAAAGGGCAAATTGATACAGTTACATTGTTATCAATATGCCATTATCAGGAAATGAATAAATATGAGTATATATATATATATATATATATATATATATATATATATATATATATATCAAAAACATATTAAAAATGTAACCTGTGAATGCTAGTGTGTTTAGTAGATTATTTACTGTTGTATTTGATATACAGTATAATATTATTACTGCATATTATTATTAAAATAATAATCATATTTGGTATTTTATTTTATTTCATTATTATTATTACTATTATTATTATTATTATATTTCCTTACAATATTTTATTTACTTTTATTATTGTTACTTGCTTATTTTTATTAATATTATTATTATTTTCAAATATAAAGTGTGTATATTATATTAATAAAAATATATCTAATAAAGCTATTTATAGAAGATGCAAAAGCACTGCCTTTTGTGTAGATTTAAAGAAAAATGCTACTTTTCTCATGTAATGGAGAAGAAGAAAGGAAAACGGTGTAAATTTCTGAATGAATAATATTAGTGAACACAAATCACCATTCGCAACCCTACTGGCAGAAGAAATGCATGCAGGCTTTTTAGCATATTTATAAATGTAAATCGACATACCCTTGTTGTCAAATATGTTATTAGTATACCTTTAATGGATATATATTTCATCATCAAAATGCTGTTCAACGCACTCGCTTATAAATTCACTATTAGAACATGCAGCTCCATATGCAATTTTTTTCCTGTTTATTTATTAATAGGTTGAATGCAAATACACCCGTATGTTTAAGAGGGCGAATACTTGTGTATATCCATTACACAAATCTAGGCCTACGTTTAATAGTACTATATGATATAATTTACAGATTGGGAAGGTTTTTTTTTTTTTTTATTGTTTTAATATAAACCAATGTTGTTTTCCTTTTGTTTACCTTTAGAGATTAATGAGCAAGGGAAATATTCTATTTCTGTCAGATAGTATTTTTAAGAGGCAGATGTCCCTTGTCTAGCAATCACAAGTAGAGTAAAAAAGGTCTGAATATGGTGTAAATGTCAGGTCCCCAACAACCTGCACAAAACTATAGTTAGGAGAGGAATAAATATCAGAGTAGGGGGGTGTAATTGTAACAGGGGAAGGTGGGTAGACTGTTTCAGGGACACTGTTTTTTTTACATTCAAATAATAATAAAAAAAAATCTTAGACATTACAAAGTGTTTTTTTAATATAAAATATAGTTTTTTAAGTTAGGAACACTACCAACCCAGAAATAGATAAAAGTAAAATGTGAAATCCACCTTAGTGTACCTTGTAAATTGTAACAAACATTGTAGGAAACTTCTCATTAAGCCAATGATACATGTTTGCGTAGTTCATTTCAGATTCCAAAGGATGGTAATAAATTACAACTTTGTGAATATACTATTGATACCAAATGCTTCACACCTCGATGTATCATGTCACAAAATAGAACAAGGGGAGAAGGGTTCCATTTTTCTTATTTCAGTTTAATGTAGTGCATACTGTAGATCAATAATGATTCATTCAAACCATGGATGACTATAATGTCCATTTAACTTAGAAAAAGCAAATCATATATATCATTAAATAAAAAATGAAAATCATAAGCGGAAAATTGGCCTAAAAAGAAATAAAACGCCACAGAACAACAATTCCACAAGAAAACTTGACCTCAAACTTGAAAGCACCAAGTAAATATTGAAGCTTATAATCCAGACACTATACAGGGAGGATAGGTTAATACATTACTAGTGTCATTATGGTGTACTTTACTGATATCACTATAATGAATAACATATATACGCAAAATACATACGATTATGTGGAAACATTTATTAAAAAAAGATAGGACGCGTAAATGAGAAATACAAATGTTAACTGCAGACAGTCTACCCTTTTTCAAACCAATTCAAAGAGCTATATTCACTATGGCGAGGGGTTTCCTACATGTAAACAGCAGAAGCTTTTTTCCCCCATTGTTATTCTATGGGAGATTGTTTTCACATTGGAGTGTATTCTTTACAATTTAGCAATAATGTGCCATTGGGGAAAAAACTGAAATGTATCACAGTATTAATGAGACACCATAATTAACCTAGACAAAAGATTCATATTGTAACTTATTATTTTTGAATTCCCTAACAGCTTTATCTTCTATGGTTCAATTTTAGGGGGTACTTCAACAAGCAGGACTTTTTCATGCTTTTGTTTTGTGGTTTAAAATCCCTGGCATTATGGGATTCTATATTTGTTTAATAACAAATAATGCAAATTATGTTTCACTATACAGGAGATCCCTGGGTTACAGATGTTCCGTGCTTAAGAACTGGCTCCCAAGGCTTTGTGTATGAATTTGTTTTTATGTTCTATTTGTTTGAATTAAAAGAAAGAGCAAAATAGTTTCTGTAATTTATTATTACAGTACAGGGGTATTTATTGTTTTTACAGTATTACACTGTATTATTATTACCATATATGAGTCATTATAGTATTATTATTATTATTATTATTATTATTATTACTAGGAAATTGCCCATCAAAAACGACAGGAATGAAATTGTAAGGCTGGCAATGCTGGTTGTCATACAATGTGAGGCTTTTGGTCCTCGTTGGTTGTATTTTCAAAGTCCCACATGCCTGGCATGGTTAGTGTAAGTGTTACTGTTTGTGCCATTGTGTATTTTCTAAGTTCTGCGTGCCTGGCTTTGCTGAGCCTCGTTTTCATAGAGTTTCAGAATTTTTATGTTTTTCGTCCACCATTTTTTTTTCGCTTAGCCGATTTTCGAGTGACGGAAAATGGCAAATATGACTCAAAATTGCTTGCAACCTCACTCCCAGGCTTCCTGGCTCTCCCCCTATGCTGTGTATGAGTGTGTTTTTATTTTGCGAGGCTGGCAGTGCAGTGAGCACCTTCGGCGCTCATTGCAGCCTAAGTTCCGCTTGCTTGCAGCCTAAGTCCTGCAAGGCACGCATGTGTGAGAACGCCACTGGCTGCAATGAGCACCTTTTGTGCTCATTGCAGCTTAAGTGGTGCGCGGCTGCTTTGCCTCGCTTTGCGAGGCTCACATGTGTGACGGCGGCGCTGGCTCGCCTCGCTTTGCAAAGCTCAAGGTTGCGCCCTCGGGACCAACATCGCAAACGTCACCAACATCGCAAGATCCACAACTATATATGTGATTATTATCATTTTTGAGTGATCCTAGTAACATACAAATCCGGTTTAAAGATGTTCTCAGGAACGTACCTTGTCCATAATTAACTATTAATAATTAAACTGAATACTGCAAATCAGAGGACATCTTAAAAGGTTGAACTTAATGGACTAACGTTTTTTTTTCAACTTCAATTACTATGTAACTATAACCTGGCAACTACCTGTACTTCTATTCTTGCTATCCTAAAGTCTCACAGCATAGCTTTCTGTTCTGATATTTCTCTTATCAAATACACTGTATAGTCAAATGATTCAATTTGAAGGTCTCCATCATATTTCACAACTATCTTTGTCAATTAGCTTGATAATGTGGCATCTAAAAATAAAATAAAGTGAATGCATCTTACCATCTCCCAAAAATTGTAGCAACGCAAGGTCTATGGATCGTTTCCACTTTGATCCTTTCTGCAGTGCAATGCCATAACCTGTGGTAGCAAACACCTTCCCACTGCCAATAGTGACCAGTTTACAGCCCTCGTCCTTCCGTGCCATGTAGTTCAGAACAGCAGCATCATAGATGAAGGCATCAAGTTTCCTGTAGCAATAAAAATACATCAGCATTATTGTTGAGGTTGACATATCCTGGGAGACCGGGTGACACAGCAAATACAAGTTTTGCTTTTGGATCAAGCTTTTTTAGATATTACACATGTATATTCACAAACCTCTGTTGGGGTCTTAAAAACTATATTTGGATCATCACTTCAAGACTGTGGGGTATATTAACCAAACAGGATAAAACAATGGGATAAGCAGGGATAAGGATGAATATGTAGATGTTTTTTTAATCCATATAAAATATATGACGTTGATATCATCATAAACTTTGTTAAAATAAATAGCTTCCATGGAAATAACTTTTTATCCCACTTAAAAAACTAGACACCCATGAGTTTAAAGTTATCTTCCATGGAAACATATGATGCTATGGCAAGTGAATAGAACACTTAAACCTTAATATTTTGTATTTGCAACTGGTCAGTGGTTAATGATTCAGGGAATTTATGCTCAGTCGGAAGCAAAAAAGAGCAGTAAAAGACTTACATACAATTATTCTTTGGTTTCTTTTTGGCTGTGGACTGGATTTAAGTATCAACTTTTTTTTCCTGAAAAATTACATCGATTTCAAATGAGAATTTTGTCCTGTTGATAATCACAGGAATGGAATCTAGCCAGAGGTTACATACTTTTTGCTTTCAAGCAATAATCCCTCTATATTGCCTGTAGTAATCTGGACTTCACAAGGGAGAATATTCATCAAAGGTATCTCAACTGTTTATTTATTGACCATTGAAACATTACAATATAACATTATTTGATGAACTGGTTTCATAAAATAATATTGTTAATTGTCTTGCTCATCTATTACTTCAAAGTCCTTATTTAGTACTTCTAAAGAAAAACTAAACATTTGTCTCTTTTTAATATATATATATATATATATATATATATATATATATATATATATACAGTATATATATATATATATATATATATATATATATATATATATATATATATTATGCCTGATAATGGTCCGTTAATGCTCCATATTATCAAACTACACCACATGATACCTAGTAAATATTAGTAATATCTATGCTTTTTGAGTTGCAATACAATTTTACATTGATATATTAATATATAATTTAAATATTTTAACAATGGAATCTAAATGTTAGATTGAAACAAACTGGGAGGCTCAACCAGGTGTGTGAATTGCTAATGGAAACTTTTAGAAGGGGCGAAGGAAGAACGGGAAATGGTTTGATATGGACACTGTGGAAGGAAAGAAACTTATGAAAATAATTATCTACTAAGTTTTTTTGCTAGAAGGATTAGTGACACAAAGGGGTTAACTACTTTCACAAAAAATATATTGCCCAAGATGGTGCAACATGGTTAAAACTTTCCAATTTGTATTATCCAAGGCAAATAATAGCTTCCTAAGATAGCCTGTGACAGAGTATGGCGCTTATTTGATTTTTATCTGCATGTGTAAACTTATAAACCCCAAAACTGAATGCGGAATAAGATTCTGAATCCCAAGACTGTATTACCAAAAAACCACAGCAATAGATTAAGGAAAGTTGTACTTCACATATATACCTATTCCTTTTGCCCAGACATGATTATAAGACCTGCATTCACCTGTGCACAACCATTTTGTCTAAGACAGTCATTCTGTTCCCTAATAAATTGTTCATCGAGATCTAAGACATCCTTCAGAAACACAATGTTCTACTCCAACTCCTGTTGCTCTGGTGCTTAGCTTACACAAATTGGTAATTTCTTAGGCTAGAGTTCACACATTAAGCGGTGCACGTAAAATGTGTTTTACCTGTGTTTTACATTATATAAAAGAATCAAGTTGCAATTTCATCATTTATAAACTGAGCTTTTCACAACATAGGGATTTTTCATAGGCTCAACCATAACAAACCAAAAATATGTTTGCATCATGGTCAGTCTATGGAACGTTTTATTCATTTTATAAAACTAAGACGCAGAAGTGGTGGTTGTCTATTTATTTGAACTACTTTAGTAGTGCTTAATTAAGTATGTAAATATATAATTGTGCACTTATACAGAGTTAACTGCTTACCTTAGATGCTCACTTACCCAGTTTTTAAATTTTGCAGGGCATCCTCGACATGCCGTTGGTTGTACTTTATCATGTAGGCATGCATGTCCGGGTAATTGCTCCGAATGTTTTTTTCTGTGCTCCCATTAGGAACAGTGCCAAACTTCAATGGGGGGTACTGCTCGTGAGGCCTCTGAAACTGATAAATGTATAAAGATAGGAAATAAGGTCAATAAAGAGACTGAGGCAATCACTATATTTACTAAGTTTTTTTTCGAGTGATATGAACAAACATCATAAATTTCTTATGAACAAATGTACACCCCTGTTAATATGAAGATACCCAAAACTATTGTTATATACAAGAATTTAATTTGTGCACATATTTTTACTTTTTAAATAAACTATTGGTTTTTAAATACTACACTATGCTCAGCTCTACCACTCTCCTTTTTTTCTACCACAGTTTTTGGCTGAATTTTTCAGTTTGTGACGCCGAATTTTTGGATTCTAGCACAAAAAGAAGAACCAGACCAAAATCTTCTCACAATACTCCAGGATAGACAGATTTATAAAAATATTCTGCTATAGTCTATTATCCTCAGACTTCAATATCCATGTATAGTGCGCCCTTTTGGAGTTGAAATTTGAGTTTTTGGCTATCTGTGTGATTGGTGTGGTATCCATACTCATGCGATTGCTATATATTTTTGTGTAAAGGGGATAGCACATACTATCAGCCTTATTAAATTGCGATTCTGTAAATTTAAAAGGGCTCTAATTAAGCACACAGCATATTTTATTTACAGAAGATTTTAGTTAGTGAACTTCTATCCAAAAGCGAGGTCTTCACTAACTAAAAACTTCTGTAAATAAAATATGCTGTGGGCTTAAATAGAGCCCTTTTAAATTTACTGAATCGCAATTTAATAAGGCTGTAGGATTGTATCTCATATTTTCTTTTTCTGTTTAACATGAAGCTTAGCTACTTGGTAAAACAGTCTAGGAGAAATCAAATCCAGTTAGAACACTTAAACAGAGAATCACAGGGCCTTCAACGTATAGATGAAAAATTAACAAACAGATTTTCAAAATTAGAAAGTTTTTTGAAAGATGAAATGAGACATTGGCTTGATATTCAATAAAATATATACTGTATTTACCATTATATCATCCCTCAAGGTCTTATAATCTCAAATATTTTCATCACTATAGTATTCAAACTTAGTGGAACAATATCCTACATAAATGCTCTATAGATCTTATGAACTTATTTGTTCAACAAAGAACCAAAATCTTAGGTAATATAGAACTAGAGATGGAGGAAACTAATTCTGAACTACAAGTAAGTCAAGACAGAGAGATTTAAAAAAAATATGATCAAGAAACTTATAATCTTATAAAGAAATTCAAAATAGAATTAGTGGATAGGTACAATAATACATTTAAGAGAGACCAATAGGATTACAAGAAAGGGAACATCTCCAATTGGAATAAATATCTGGAGTATAAACCATTCAAAGAAGCTCCAATGCAATAACAAAGGGAATGCAGGAATGTGCTAAAATAATTCCAAGTTCCCCAATACTTCTTCATATGGGGAAGAAATCATGTAGAAGACCTCCCAATAAACCTAAGCTAAATTACGGTTATAAGAATCGCTATTCTCCTTTAAAAAGGGATAGAATTTCTTCCATATCTATGGATGAAGAAGATCTAGAGAGGGATGTTTTATATCTCCCTTCCTCAAGAGATTTTAACTATTCAAAAAGAGTAATAGACAATGTCCAAGGCCCCCACATTAATGGTGTGAACAATAGAGGAAGTGAAATTGCGCCCAATCACGAGAGAGGAAGGGACAGTTCTAATAAGGAACAAAAAAAAAAAAAAAAACATGGAACAAGCAATAAAGGAAGTAGAGGGGACAAGAACATACAAAAGAAGAGGGCAAAATGCCTAGACAAAAAAGGAAGATTTTTCCAGTATTTATAATCTACTTGGGTTTCAATTAAGAGAATATCACAACAAAGTATTGTCAGAAGGCTTATCTTTCTGTATATCTTCTAGCAAACCTAATGAAACAAAGTTTTTAAAAGATCTTTACACTTATATAAGAAAACTTACTTTACATAGGTATTTTGCTATAAAAGAATCATCTGAAATAAAGAATAAAGAGCCAAGCACCATTTCTAAATTTGAAGGCGAGGACTTAGAAGTTCCGCAAATTTTAATATCTCTAATGGACGAAAACTCTAAAGATACAGAGCAGATAAGAAAACGCCCTTCTGAAATAGGGGACATAATAAGTGAATGATAATATCTTCACACACCTTTCAAAGAGAAATATGTTTTTAATCCTAGACAAAGCAGAGGGCACTATCTAGAAGTATACTGTAAACTGATACATAATGATTTTCCAAAATGTGTAATAAATTTAAGCTTACTAAGATCAATTTATCTTTGCTAAATTAGCTAACATAAAACATATAAGAGAGTAGATATAGTGGCCCTGAATATGGAAGACTATATTAATGAAGGGAACATATTATTACCTCATGTAGACACATTTAGGAATCTTCACAAAGGCCCAAGTAAGAAATTTCAAACAAAACTGGATCAATTACTGTTAGAAGTATTAGGGTTTGATATTATCACTCTTCAATAAAAAATGCAAAATTCCTTACTTCTACTATATTTACAAAATACACAAGATCCTACATAACCCTCAGGCTGTCCTATCATAGCAGCAATAGAGAGTATGTCTGAAATTTTTTACAGATATATTGACTGGTTCTTTGGAAAATATGTAAATCCATAATTGGCCTATATAAGGAACACTACCCATGTCCTAAATAAGATGTCTGGGTTTATATGGGAAAATGCTTGTGTATTACTGACTATTGATGTAAGATCCTTATAAACATCAATCCAGAATCATCTAGGAAAAGAAGCTGTTAAGCACTTTTTACACCAAAATGATTATGTACCTATTTTGCGAAAACAGTTTATTATATATGGGAAATAGGTAATCTTAGAACACAATTATTTTTAGTTTATGGATGAATTCTATATACAAAGTGCAAGGCTACAGGAACATAGCATAGTACATCATATGGCCAATTTATCAGACTACGCAGGAATTGCAGTCATGAGAAAGATTATCTAAGACAACAGACAATGTTATTAAAAAGAGAGAAAGGGATATAATCCAATGGAACTGAGAAAAGCAAGACTCTTTCGATGCAAAGAACTAAATTGATCCATATGAAGGAAAACAATAAGAAAGCTACTAAGAAAAACTAACAAATATAACTATTCCTTTGTAGCCTAAATCACATCTGCCTCTCAGAGAGTGAAAAACCCTCAGAGAATATTCAAAAGAGCCAAAATGTTACAGAACAAGTTATCTCAGAGCAAGATAAAAAAAATGGTATAAAAGGGAATCCGACCTTCTATTTTGAAGAAACTAAAATAGTATTGGATTAGCAAATTCCCAAGAGTGAGAGTTTGCTAGTTCAATAGTATTCTTTTTTCTTCAAAATATAAGGTTGTTATCATACTACAGGCATAATATCCAAGTACAGTAGGGTATTCACCTATTATACACAGGATTCACCCACTTTCAAACTTATAAAGAGTGAGGTTGTCTTTTATGGGGGGGGGGCGGGTTTCTAATAAAAGGGAATATTTCAAAAAAGTAATTAGGAACATATATATGTGACAGCAAAATATGCACTTGTAATTATATCAAAGATAGGTGCAAACAAATACGAGCAACCACTACAGGTGAAATATATGAATTGAAGACCCATACAAATTGTAACTCATTATACACCATCTATATGTTAGAATGTGGTAGTGGATTACAATATATAGGATACATGACTAGAAATCTAAAAACTAGGTTTAATGAACGCAAAATAATTTTAAAAGGGCTAAAAAAACTATAGTGTACAAATTTGTATTAATTTTAATCCACATTATTATAAAGATGTCTCACAATTAGGAATAGGAGGTTTAAAAACCTTACATTTGAATATCAACAACCTTGATAAATATATGCTCCTCTGCAAAAGGGAAGCAAATTGGATTATGGAAATGAGAAAAGGTCTCAATGTGGAAATTGTCTTGGCCAGTTATAAATAAGAATATCTAAGATGAAGATGTTTAGGGGGACAACAAATTTTAATGGTCAAAATGAACTTTTGCTCTAAAGGGATACTATATCACTGTTATATTAATATATTTAAAAGTATTAACAAATCTTATAATATATATATATATATATTAGTTTAAATAATAATTAGAACATACACAGTACATTAATTTAAATGAATATGAATTATAATATAAAAAAATGGTTCATCATATTCACAAAATATTAGGTAAAAACTAAAATAATATAATCAAAAAATTAGTTAGCGATCTGAAAATTCATTGTGACAAACCGATTGTGATAATAATATTCCACACACACAAATATAATAAATATCACAGAACATGAGAGCCTACTTTAGTAGATAACAAACAAATGATAATAGAATTATCACCCCACAAACGCATGGTGTGTTTATTTATTCTCACAGGCTAATATAAAGCTCAGCCCAAATTATAAGGGACTGAGTAGGAATAGATATGATAGTTTTAGCTATTAATAAAACCACACTGGGACTTACTACGTGCATTTATACTAAAATGTCATGTAAGACAGGATTGTTGGAAGGGGACCATATAGTTATATTCTTTTTATGAATAAATAAGAATATATAGCAATTAAAAACAAATAGGTAATAAATAGAGAATGAAAAAATAATATTTAAGAGTTACGCTGATAAAAACTCTGCAGAAATAGTAAAGGAATATGTAAGTTACTCAGTGGGTTCCCCGGTGGTCCAGTGGTTAGGATTCTGAGCTTTCACTGCTGTAACCTGGATTCAATTCCAATCAGGGAATCAAGAGGTCAGGGTTGGGCCTTGTATTGCCAAGAAGGGCGCCCCACTGGACTTATTGGGTTAATCAGAAATCATGTGTGTTCAGAATGGGCTTCATGTTAGTGACTTGCTTCATATTACTGGTTGAAGGAGTGTATTTCATAAATTATGTTGTTATGTGTAGTAGGGTGGGCCTCAATAATATCAATGTTGGGGTCACTATTTGATATATGATGTTGCTGTGTAATGTAAGGTAAACCTCAATAAGTAATGTTGGGGTCACCAAGAAAGTATATTCAATTTCAAGCCGAATGTCTGCGAGTGAGTTGCGGGCTCCCAATTCCGAGGCTATTCAATTGCTGAAGGCCGCAAGTTACGGCCCCAAGCCAAAACCGTAAACCATGCACTGGGTCATAGCAGTTCAGGACGGGGACCTGATCAATTCAGCAAGCCCGTAACCGCCCTTTTCGAATCAGCCAATAGAAAATGCTACTGTCATTATTACGGCATTAAAATATGGAGGTTACATGACAATCAATTAGGTTCGAGGGTCCGATATACAATCAGACTCGCAAATCCCAAAAATAAAGAATAATGAAAATGAATGCCAATACAGTTCTAGTCCATATAGGTGGCCTGATATGTATGAACTCATTAATACCCTGATTTGCGAGCTTGAGACTGTTGTGCAATTAATTCTAATGTCTATCATCACTTTCCCCGTTATTTACAGTGCAGCAGGGATTTGCTATTAGCATTTAGAGTGCTACGAATAGGTGTTTAACCCATTTGTGGGTCCTCTCTAACACTTATATTTTCTCCTTCATTTGCAGTTTACCAGTGTTAAAACATTTGCAGGCTTGGGGAAACTGAGCAATTGAATAATGATTTGTGATTTTAGCTTTGCAAAAGGGACAGATCAAAGGCTTTTGGAGGCTGTAAGTTACAAGTTTAACCATCGCCATTTTTTCAAGCTCGTAACTCGGAAGCCGATCCAAGCCAAAAAAAAGATGCCAATTGAATAGCAAAATAGCTTGCAACCTCACTTACTGGCTACCGGATCTCCCGAAACCTCAATTGAATGGAGCTCTATGTGTGTATTATACAGAACAGTGTGGGTATTTGGCCATAACAGCAGGAGTTATGATTTACTGATGTAAAGAGGGTAATCAGGCATTTTGGGTGTTTAAATGTTAAATTTTTCTCAGGGAGTGTGATAAAGTGTAGTATGAGGTGCTCTGTGGTGAAGGGAATTCAGTTATGAGGGTTACCAGTTATTGAGGGACAGAAATTATCCAGGAGGAATGGGGGAGGGGGGGGATATAGAGACACTTTGGGCCTCATTCTATTATCGGCCGTAAAATGGCCGCAAGGCTGCGATTCCTTGCAGGGGTTCCGTTATCTTGGAATTCAATTATACGGCCCCGCAAGGATCTCCCCTTACGGCCGGCCGTATATCTTGCAACCGGCCGTAAGCTCAGAAAACTTTAAACGCAAAAATAAATTCAAGACGGCACTGTACAGCTCTGTAAATGCTAGGGATCATATTGGGGGACATGAGGATTAATAGCAACCCCCTCTCAAGCTTGCACATCAGCCCAAATCCGAGTTTACATTAACTGTTTATTTTCCGGCCGCAGCGTGGGCGGGTCTGAGGTGCTCCAAGCCCTCAGGACTTTTTACATGGATTTTTGACATAAATAAAAAAATAATTTATTTACGGATTTGAGTATAGGGGAATGTTGTGCTATTTTTGCTAACACCTACAATCACTTTATAGTCTCATCAGAGTGCAGGATGGCTTTATTTCGGCTTTATAATGTGCTTATTGGTGCTAGCGGGACCTTTTTCCTGCAAGTAAGCTGCGGCTCGGTTTTTGCCTTGCAGAGAGGGTTCCCGGAGCAATTGAATAGCAACCGGGATTTTCTTGCGGCCGAAACTCTTGCGGCCGTTTTAGATCAAAGGCTTTCCTCCGGCGCCTGCGGCCGCAAGGGATAGCAAGGCGCCGGCCGCAAGCCTGCCGGAATCCCAGGCCGGAGGGGAATAGAATAGCAGAATAGCTTGCGGCATGTCCTTGCGGCCCCGCATCTCCTACGGCCGATAATAGAATGAGGCCCTTTGTCTATAAGCAAGTGTTTATAGTGCTGGCCTCCCTGCGGTGCAGCCTTTCTGAGCACTCCAAGCACTAAGGTGTGAAATATGTATTTTCCTGGGCAAACAGACATCAAAAGGCCCTGCCAGTTAGACTAAAGAAATGTAATGTGTGAATTCTCCTACCGTGAGAAAAGGTCTCATTGAGCTATTCAGCCAAGAAGGCACCAACAGGGACATTAAGAAGGCCTGACAGCAGATGGGTCACTTATCTAGACGGAGATTGGATAAGAGGGCTGTTGCTAAGGGGTGTGACTTGGGACTTGGAGTGGCTAAACTGCATAAACTGTATAAATATGATGTGAGAAAATAAAAAGGAGACAGTAAACATGCATAAATTGAGGTGTGTGGATTATTCTAATGGAATATAATAGTTCTAACCAGAAAGGAATATTATTATCTAAGGACTCTGCCTGCTCCTATCTACTGGGGGTAGTATTGCATTCCTGTATTCATATAAACCTGAGGACTGGGTGTTAATGGAGACTAGCCAGGCTGAGCCTAAATTGAGATGACCCAAAAGAATTGACAACCCAGAGGGATTCTTGTAAGAAAAGGCAGGTGGTCACAGGCCTGGCCAGTACTTGGATGGCCAGTACTTGGTCTCCACCTAGCAATACCAGGAGCTATATGCTGTGTCCTACTGGAGACGGAACTGGCAACCCACTCCAGTATCTCTGCTATGAAAAATAAGTGGATCTGTATGACCATGGACATAAGCATGGGCTTGTTGTGTTACAGTCCATGAGGTCACGGAGAGTCGTAAATGACTGAATGACGGGGAAAAAAAAGAAGATACACAGATACTATAGTAAGGGAATGGGTGAGATACACAGATGTTATACAGAAACTAGAAACATATAATGGATTATATATACAGCATATTAATTCATAAATAATCTATTTAATACAATAATATAATACTAACAAAATGAAAGGTAATCAAATAAATCAACTAAAGTTTAATCTTATTTAACACAAATAATCACAATAATTACAAAATATATAAAACTTAATTCACAAACTATTAGAAATACTATATTAATATCACTATAAGAATCCTATATTGATTACAATGGAAGCAAATGTGCCTTCTACATAATTTGGTGTTAGTTTGAGTGATTTTTACAATGCTGATATAACTTTATGCATAGAGTCTCAAAGAAGCATCCCAAATCAGGGGAATGAGAAAAAAAAAATGGGTTCCCATGGCAGGCATGAACTTAAGAACGGAAAGCTCAAACACTGGACATTAAAGATTGCATATAATGACTTCAAGAGTAATAAATAAAGGAATACCAGAATATATAACGTTTTTTTTTTTAAAGTGCATCATTAATATATTAAGAAAAAGTGTATTATATTTGATAACACAAGGTTTTAATCAACAATACACTATATATGCTTTAGAACAGTGGTTCCCAAACCTCTTCTCAAGACCCACCAGACAGGCCATGATTTAGGTGAAACGCTGTGTGAACAAAGGTGAGACAACTAGTGATGGACGTTTAAACACCATGTTTTACTGATGTCATGATGTTGACGGTCTCATTTACTATTGGCTGTTTATAAAATGTTACTTACGGCTTACTTAATTGATCATGATCATGCCCTGAAATGCTACGTGCGGTTACATGGTTTACAGATTTGTCTCTCAGCCATGTCATTGCGGGCTTGTTCAATTAAATAACTCTGTAACTGTTGCAAATTTCTAACTCGCAGATTTACGGCCTGTATGAAGACAACTGCAGGCTTAGAATTTAATAAGGCCCATGGTCTTCCTAATATTGCATGCTTTGTATTAATTTAAAGGGAAAAAAATCTAGGTCAGTGTTGAGCTTTCCAATGTATTCTGTATTAACTCCCATTCTTTATTTTTGCTTTTGTATTTGACTACATAATAATAGAGAGTTTAAAAACAAATCTATTTATTCAGTCCTTTTTCTTTGTTATCTTAATTACTTTATCAGTTCCCACCATTAAAATTCAGTTGTGACACTTCAAGTAAAGAAATATCTTTAAATATTGCAAATAGGATAAAACTGCTTAATACGGGGAATGATATTAAAAAAATCCTATTCATGGTATGAAAAGAATGATAAAAATGTGAACTGAGCCTTCGTCACAATGGGATCTTCATACACAAAAAGGATATATTACTTTCAATTGTGTATTTTCATAATATATATATAAATATATATATATATATATATATATATATATATATATATATATATATATATATATATATATATATACACATACCAGGATTTTTTTATATATCATTTTATATATATATATATATATATATATATATATATATATATATATATATATATATATGAATATATATATATAGACTGCTCTCTTAATCACAACTGACAAACACATAATAAGCTGCCCTGTCCAGATGTTGCACATTGTATCATTAAAATAGCGGACCAAGAAGTAAACATTTAGAGCCTTATTAAATTGCAATTCGGTAAATTTAAGAGGGCTCTAATTAAGCACACAGCATATTTTTTTTACAGAAGTTTTTAGTTAGTGATCTTCTATACAAAAGCAAGGTTTTCACTAACTAAAAACTTCTTTAAAAAAAATATGCTATGTGCTTAATTAGAGCCCTTTTAAATTTACCGAATTGCAATTTAATAAGGCTGTTAAGGTTTATTTGACCCAGAAGTGCTTTAAATTGGTGGTTTCGGTTCTGTAAGTAACAGCACATGTTCATATTGAATTGTGCCTGATAGCACATAAGGTAAATTAAAAAGACATTTGGAACACACAGATCCTCCAAAAAAAGTAACGAGTAAACCACACAAGAGACAAACAACCTGTTATTTCATTGCTCTGAGTTTAACCAATATCACGGGTATCCATAGATGCAGTGATACAAATACACCCTATGAAAGTAAACTACATTTAACACGGCTCATAAATATATGCAGCCTCTAGTTCTTGATTATGACTACAAAGACTACAAAAAAGCATTGATTCATTTACAATTTATATCAAATTAATTTAATCTTATTATCTGTAGTAAGCTCTTTGTGGCATGGCCTCCATTGTAATGTATTATAGTGTATTTTGGTTTTATGCTGCCCTAGGCCATTCTGATTTGTTGAAGCCCGTAGGATTTCATGACGGAAATTTAACATGCAAAAAGTGGTTATTTCTGTCGATTTGTGAGTCTGAGAATGTTGTGCTATTAATTCTAAGACCTAACATCACTTTCTTTTTTAATATAAGTACAGGATGGCTTTCTTATTTGCTTATGAAGTGCTACGTTTTGAAAGTAAGACTTACGGCCTTGAATGACCTCCAAGCCCGTAACTCGTTATTCGCGGCCGCAAGCCCGTGACTCGTGGTTCAAGCCCACAAACTCGGAGCAATGTAAATGCAAATATGAATTCAACACAGCACTGTGAAGCACTGTAAATGATGGGGAACACAATGGGTAACTCACGCGTTACGGCCTTGCGGCCGATTGCATGGTTTGTAATCAGCTGTAAGAGGGACCTCCTTGCTGCACCACCAATGAGAATACCAGCCTAAACGTAGCGCTACGAGGGGCCGTAAGCTGGCCGCAATGAATTGCAGACTTGCGGCCATTTTACGGCCGCAATTAGAATGAGGCCCAAACAGTGTTAAGAGCTGTGCAATACATGGACCCACTTCTACATCACTACCTTGTCATGGTGAAGGGGCTTGTGTACTTCAGTAAAGCTGTGAGCTATAACATTTAAGGTCACCCAAGATGGGCAGGTCATAGCAGAGAGGTCATACAAATCAAGGGAACTGGTGATCCACTGCAGTACCTTTGCCAAGAAAACCATATGGATAAGCACAACCAGAAACACAAACAGATGGTCCATATGGTCAAGAATTGGGCACGACTGAAAGATTGAACAACAACAACTAAAATACATGCACGTATTTTGGGGGGAAATCAGCTTCTGAGTGTAGGAATTAATTTTGTGTTTGTTACATCATATTTTTGGGAACTAAATTTTGAGGGTTTGTGTCTTGGCTATCAGTGAAGAGAGGGTGGGGACTGAGGCAACATAGAGCCATTGTTAATATAATTAGATAACATTGAAATTGACACAAAGGCTATTCTCTCCCACTGGTTCAGAAACAGACTCCTTGTATCAAAGGATGGTACCACTACTCTCCATAAATGTAAACGCCCCTCTCTCACACACAACTTCCGCCAATGTATCATGATCTCTCTAGTGTCCTGCAGAGGCATCAACATTTATTTCATTCTAATTAAAAACAAAACATCATCTTGATTTTCTGTTTATATAAATATATATATTTCTATTTACCGTATATACTCGAGTATAAGCCGAGTTTTTCAGCCCTTTTTTTAAGGAAAAAAAGGGCCCCCTCAGCTTATACTCGAGTTACCTGCTTGTGCTCCGGCCTCTGCTACTTGACCTGGTGCCGGCGCGCACCCGGTATATGCTAATGACGCGGCGAGCATGTGACGTCACATGCGCGCCGGATCAAGGAGCGGAGGCCGGAGCACAAGCAGGTAAGTGAGGGCAGAGGGGGGAGGTATTTAGGGGGTTTAGGTGGAGGAGGGGGGTTGAGGGGGGTTCAGGTTGAGGAGGGGGGTTGGGGTTGAGGGGGATTGAGGTTGAGGAGGTGGGTTGGGGTTGAGGGGGGTTGAGGTTGAGGAGGGGGGTTGAGGATGGGGGGTTGAGGAGGAAGGTTGAGGAGGGGGGTTGAGGATGGGGGTTGAGGATGGGGGGGTTGAGGAGGGAGGTTGAGGAGGGGGTTGAGGATGAGGAGGGAGGTTGAGGAGGGGGTTGAGGATGAGTATGGAGGTTGAGGATGAGGAGGTAGGTTGAGGATGAGGAGGGTGGTTGAGGATGAGGAGGGAGTTTAAGGATGAGGAGGGAGGTTGAGGGGGGGGAGAGACACAGGGAAACAGGGAAGGGAGAGGTTGGAAGAGACACAGGGAAGGGAGAGGGGAGAAGAGACACAGGGAAGGGAGAGGGGAGAAGAGACACGGAGAGAGAGGGGGAAACAGAGGGCACAAGAGGGACACAGGGGGCAGCACATTTCCCACCCTCGGCTTATACTCGAGGCACTCATTTTACCCAGTATTTTGTGGTAAAATGGGTGCATCGGCTTATACTCGGGTCGGCTTATACTCGAGTATATACGGTATATAAATATATATTTAAATACTTACAGTAAATATATATTTAAATAGTTTAATATATATTATTATATATGTTTATGTGAGCCACAGACTCTGCAAATCTCTCTCCCCCAAGTGGGACTGCAGGGGTTAACTGGGCAGCCCTTGTTTAAGACTGCTCCTGGAGTATGGCAGGCCTGCTTATGGACTCATTATTTGTAGTTTTTCTGACCTGGAGGGAGATAGCAGCCTGTAGCTTGTGACCATTTGGAGCAGTGTAAAGACCTAGAAATCTGAAAAAAACACAGGCTAGTGAATTTTACAAACTAATGGTCTGATTGTTTTGCCCCATCAGGGTTTAGCTGGATGAGAGCGGATATGAAATTTTTCCTGTTTAACTATGCTTTAACTTAGACATAACGTTTAAAAAAAAAAAATGTCATTGTGCAGTGGTCCTTTAACTAAGCATCACAGGAGATGCAGAGCAGATTATTGTAGGTTGCTGTGTCCACTTTCCTATGTAGATATTTGCCATTGCAGGCTAAGCAAACCACTAGGGTAATTGTTTCACTAGTGAGGGGAGATTGCTGCAATATATTGTTTATCTGGTGTAGACTGTTTTTAAAGTGTAAGATTACATCATTTTAGTCAATAGATTCCATAGAAAAACATAGGAATTGGAGAGGTCTCAACTTAGCAGGAAACCTAACATATGAGTAAATATATACCTCTCATTATTGGCTGAGAGAAGCCAAGAGTTAATTTAGTAATAAACTGATCATATGAATCCCACGCAAGGGCTATTTTCTTGTCTGGATTACTATCCATCATATCTCTTGCATGTTTGTTTAATTTTATTTAAAAACACTGCAACAAAAGCAATGATTGTTTGCCTCAATTACTGCTTTCCTAACCACACAAAAAGTGAGAAATTTATAAAATATATCTTTTATTCTCATTTTATCCTGATAACCAAATCTCATTTTGTTTCTTACAGGTAATCTCAATGTGCATCTTCCTTTTGTAATTAAATATCCGCCCCAGAAGAGACTGTGGAAGAATGACAAAAATAGATTTATTAAGATGAAGTAAATGCTGTAATTCTCTACTTTTGGAACTGACTGCTCATTCCAGTGAGAAATCACATCTCTGGGGAAAGGACACAGTTCAAAGAATCCTCCTGACAGAGACTAATTTTTAAGCAGAAACTTTGTCCGTTTTGTGTCAAGAGAATTGTGAAATTAGGTGTAATAACTTTTTAGAGATAATTAAGAATTGCTATAGGACACAGGCAGAATGGCAACTGAAATTAATCAACAAATCTGATACACCTTGTGCTTTATCCACCTTCCCTCCATTGACACTTGACCGCACACTGTCCTTGACTCTACTACATACATTCATTTATTCTATTTCAATCCTCCAATTCCTCGTTCTCTATCACCCCATTATTATTTTTATCCTTTATTTGTAATGCTCCAACATATTGCGTATCGATATACACGGGATAAATACAAGGCAAGAACAATTTTAACACATTACAAAGAGTGGAGGGACCTGTCTTTGGGCCTCATTCAATTGCGATTCGGCCAATTGAATAGGGCTCTATATAAGCACAGAGCATATTTACAGAAGTTTTTAGTTAGTGTAGACCTTGCTTTTGGAGGGAAATTCACTAACTAAAAACTTCTGTAAAAAAATGTTCTGTGCTTATTCAATTGGCCAAATCACGATTGAATGAGGCCCTTTGAGTTTACTCGTAAATTTACAATCTAAAGCATACTACATGCTTTCTCATGACCAAAAAGAGAAAGAAGAGGGAGCACACGCCACTTCCTAGTGCAATTCCATAAAATCTTTAATATGAAACACACTTGGGTAACATAAATGCACACTCACATTTAATACCCTCCAAACAAGAGGTATTTCACATGCATATATGTCTGTAGATACACCTTCCACGTGTCTTTTGTCCCCGTAGACCACAGTTAGATCCTTCTGATACACAGATGTAGTATGATTTTGTTTCAAAAGTTGTAATGTACACTGTGTCTTATATCCTGGTTTTACCCACTTTCTCCATTAAAAGACTGTAGTCTTCCTATAGAATCTTGAAGAACTCTCATCTCAGTTGCACTCACTTAGATGTATTTTGCCTCAACATGTGAGACCTGGGATAGGTGACTCAATCTCTAATATGGGGGTATATACAGTTCTTATTCAATCCAATAGTTAGACACATATATTTAGGATCATCTCAATATTTATGGATGTGTAAACCACACTGTGTATTAATTACCACAACAGCAGTAGTAAAATAAAAACAGCTAGCTATATACATAAAAAGGAAGAAAAAAGTGAAAAATAAGTGATAATGTCTGACTGGTCAGATGCGTTTCACCCGTCCCTCATGACCAGATACGTTTCTACCTGTCTCACCTGCACCACCATCTACTTTAATTCAACCCACCTGTCACCAATGCCCTAGTTCATGCTTTGTTCATTATCAGTGAGACATCCCAAGCAGCTAATGGGCATATTTACTACAATGACAATCAGTGAAATGCATTACAATGCAATGCATATACATTTTATCTTTAAAATCATTGTTTTGAAACTAAATCTAACCCTTGAAGTCAGCATATTTTCTCTCTATGGTACAGCATGAAATATACTGTGAATTGCAACTTGAATCCAGCAGTCATAGACTGACTTAATTTTTGCAGCATGTGCTGGGGAGAAAGACTTATTACACCCCAATGTACTATAAATGCATATGTTTCATTATAAATTAAAGGCTGTATGTTTTGCATTAAAAAAACATTACATCTATTAGAAAGTTTAACACTTAAAAAAGAATATTGTAAGAATAGACCTATAATGGTTCTTTAAGGGCCAAATTGTGTAAAGATATCCTTGTCTCAGCATGCTGCTTTAGTCAAAGACAAAGCTACGTAAGATGTGCTCAAGCAGCCATATCCTAGAAATATTGCTTTGAGGCAGAATTGTTGAGCAGTTAAGAAACACATACGTGGAAGATAACTAAAAATGTAGTTTAAAAATGATGGACAGATACATATAAAATGGTATTGAAAAGAAAATGATCACTAATATAATAGTCGTAAGCTCTGTACGGACACTGGGAGCTTGTGCCCATAGTGTGTGCACATTGCACAGCTCGCGGCAATTGGCGCAAGCTGGATTGGAAAACGGGAGGAGGGAGGAAGACACAGGGGAGACGGTGAGGAAGAGGGATGGAGGAAGAGGGATGGAGGAAGAGGGAGGGGAGAGGGGGGGAGACACAGGTGAGAGGGGGAAAGAGACACAGGAGAGGGGGAAGAGACACAGGGGATGGATAGTGGGGGAGAGAAGCGGGAGGGAGTGGGGGAGAGACATAGGGGAGGGAGAAGGGGGAAAGAGACACAGGGGAGGGAGAGAGGAGAAAGAGACACATGGGAGGGAGAAGGGGAGAGAGACACAGGGGAGGGAGAGGGGGGAAGACACAGAGGAGGGAGAGTGGGAGGAGTGAGACACAGGGGAGGGAGAGTGGGGAAAGAGACACAAGGGAGGGAGAGGGGGAAAGAGACACAGGGGATGAAGAGGGGGAGAGAGACACAGGGGAGGGAGAAGGGGGAAGAGATACAGGAGAAGGGGGTAGGGTAAAAAATAATAATATCCCATCATTTACGGTGGGCAAACGACTAGTAATAAAATAAGGGTTAAAATGTTTTTTATGGTCAAAAGCATAAGCTGTCTGATCTACTTTTTTAGCTTCTTCTGCTATCCTCTAGGGGCATCAATACTTCTTCCTCCCATTTCTTATAGTGTGTCCCTGCATGAGGTGGGCAGACAGCAAGCTGTCAATCTCCATACTGCAGCTTCTAATGCAAACTCATAGTATAATACAACTATAAACTCTGTGATATCGCTGCAAACATTTAAACCAAACATAATCAATGCAAACATTTGCAACGCCTTACAGCTGGGTCTCATTTTTTTGTAGAACTGCTGGAATACTACAGGAAACCGCATTAAATCATGGTGACCTTATGCATGAAGTTTCACAGGGATTCAATATGGTTTGCTGGGGATGCAATGGTTGTTTGTGATAATGGCCTCAGCAAACCACTTCACAGCCATGGCAAAGATCTTTACAAGTTGTCTGTCTTTCCCCACTTGAATCTGATCATTAATAAAACTTCTTTATAAATAACTGGTGAAATATATGCAGATAGTTCATATGACTATCTTTAGTAAATACAAATATATGAAGATTAACTTTGTGACGTAGTTTGCATTAATAGCAAGCTCAATGTTCATATTCTATATTTGGCTTAATGCTTAAGTCCTTGAAAGGTGCATCTAGGATACAGCTTCTTAATGAATCCCTGCAATTACATTTTGTGTGTGATTTTTCAGCATTTGTGACTCAGGCTCAATTTTGAATAATGAATTGGCATTAGTGTGTATTTTTAATTCTGACTGACTAATCACTGGCTTTGGAAGCTGCAACATGTTTTTTTACGCCTGTCACAATGTGGTTTCTGCTTGAAAGAAGCGGTGGTGATGCCAGTATGCACCTGTTCGTTGACTTCTCAGGCAAATCACTGTTTATAGGTTGCTTGGTCATAGCTCAGTAGGCTGGATGAGGAAGCCACTTATGATGATATGCTTTGTTCCTTCTTCCCACGATATTGTCAGCCAGCTGCTTATCTGAGAGATGATGTCATGCGCAGGAGCAAGAAAGTCTAACCTGAAACAATTCTTGGCAACTAAGACAAAAAGCTAAAGCAACCCCATTCATCTAATATTTTTTAAATTGTGAGAGCATATCAAAAGCTTTCCTTACGCCTGATAATTCCCTGATGGAAGCTATGAGCATTACCTGTGATTATGACAATTTCTGAAGAGCTTTCATTGCTTGTGCTGCCAGAAATGACATATCAAAACAGTACGATGCTTGGATCATCAAATCATACAAGAACAAAGCTCTGAACATGAGGTCGTTAAGATATAAGCTTAGAAAAATATATTCTGATTGAAAAAAAAACTAGGACAAGATACAGCAGAAGATCAGATAAAAACATCTCAATTTACGTGATTTGTTAAATATATACATATGATGTGTCAGTATACACATACAGATTTATTTTATTTGTACAATTACTGCATATACTCGAGTATAAGCCGACACGAGTATAAGCCGAGGCACCTATTTTACCACAAAATACTGGGAAAACTTAGTCACTAGAGTATTAGCCGAGGGTGGGAAATGTGTTGCCCCCTGTGTCCCTCTTGTGCCCTCTCTGTCCCCCTCTTGTGTGCCCTCTGTGCCCTATTCTTGTGTCCCCCCTCTCTCTCTCCTGTGTCTCTTTCCCCCTTTCCCTCCCCTGTGTCTCTCCCCTCTCTCTCTCCCCTGTGTCTCTTCCCCTCCTCTCCTTTCCCTGTGTCAGTTCCCTTATCTCCCTCCCCTGTGTCTCTTCCCCCTCTCCCTTCTTTGTGTCTCTTCCCTCCCCTCCCTTCCCTGTGTCTGTTTCCCTCCTCCTCCCTTATCAACCTCCTCAACCCCCCTCCTCAACCCTCCACCTCATCCTCCCTCCTCAACCCCCCTCCTCAACCCCCCTCCCCCTCCTCAACCCCCCTCCTCATCCTCAACCTCCCTCCTCAACCCCCCTCCTCATCCTCACCCCCCCCTCCTCAACCCCCCTTCTCAATCTCCCATTCCTCCCATGTCTCTACACGCTGTGTGTCTTCCCCCTCTCCCTCTCCTATGTCTCTTTCCCCCCCTCTTCCTTGTGTCTCTTTCCCTTATCATCCTCCATCCTCATCCTCCCTCCTCAACCACCTCCTCATCCCCCCTCCTCAACCCCCCTCCTCAACCTCAACATCCCCATCCTCAACCCCCCATTCTCAACACCCTCCTCATCCTCAACCCCCTTCCTCATCCTCAACCCCCCTCCTCATCCTCAACCTCCCTCCTCATCCTCAACCTCCCTCCTCAATCCCCCTCCTCAACCTCCCTCCTCAACACCCCTCCTCAACCTCCCTCCTCAACCTCCCTCCTCAACCTCCCTCCTCAACCTCCCTCCTCAACCTCCCTCCTCAACCCCCCTCCTCAACCCCCCTCCTCAACATCAACCCCCATCCTCAACCCCCCCATCCTCATCCTCAACCCCCCTCCTCATCCTCAACTCACCTCCTCATCCTAAACCCCCCCTCCTCATCCTAAACCCTCCTCCTCATCCTAAACCCCCCTCCTCATCCTAAACCCCCTCCTCACTTTACCCCTCTAAGAACCTCTCCCTTTCCCCTCACTTACCTTCCATCAGCAGCTGCTCCACTGCTCCTCCACGCTCCTTTGGCTGCGTCCGGACCCGGCCAATGCTAATGACGTGCATGTGACATCACGTCATTAGCATATGCAGCGTCCCGAAGCAGCAGCCGGATGGAGCGCGGAGTAGCGGAGGAGCAGCTGCTGATGGAAGGTAAGTGAGGGGAGAGGGAGAGGGGGGAGGTAATTAGAGGAGTAAAGTGAGGAGGGGGGTTTAGAATGAGGAGGGGGGTTTAGGATGAGGAGGGGGGGTTGAGGATGGGGGGGTTGAGGATGAGGATGGGGGATTGAGGATGAGGTTGAGGATGGGGGGGTTGAGGATGAGGATGGGGGGTTGAGGATGAGTATGGGGGGGAGGGAAATAGAGCCACGGGGGGGAAAGAGAGCCACTGGGGTGGTGACTCGAGTATAAGCCAAGGGGGCCCTTTTCAGCCTTAAAAAAAGGGCTGAAAAACTCAACTTATACTCGAGTATATACTGTACATTTGTCTTCCACACCCCCAGAGCTCCTTACATAGGCACCAGATACCTACCAATTAAAACACTGCATTTGGGATTTTTATCCTATACTAACCTTCAAGCCAACAGCAGCACAATGCAGAGATTTGCATAGAAATGTCTGAGCTCCTCCTTTCTTCCTAGTGTAGGGGGCTACACATCCCATGATTCCTTCCTGCACAAACTGCCATCACTGATTGATGCATTCTATTAGCTGCCTTTGATTGGCCAAAATTAATTACAAATTTAATATTAATTTCAGTAGGGGATTTCTATGGGGATCTGAACACAATACACTAATGAGTCTACACTATCACATGCATTCATAATCCATGAAACTTAAATATGCCTTTAACAATAAGTCATGTATGGCACTGCAGAATATGTTGGCGCGTTACAAATAAAGGATAATAATAATAATACATCATCTCTATTAAATACTCCATGGGACAGAGCTGTTAACATTGTCTATCAACGTGACAATAAATATGCATTATTTAAAGTTATAACAATGGGGTAGCCTTTCAAATCCCCTCCTCCAAAAAAAAACAAAAAAAAACACAGAAGCCTTCAGCAAACTACTTCATCCGGAAAACTTTCGGCATCTAGAGGAATAATGACGCAGAGGAAGTATTTATGGATTTTCAGTTTCTCTCCCTGTAATCTATTCTGACTATAACTTGCAACTATCCCATTTCTTTGCTCTTTTTTTTAACTAAAATTGTCTAAGATTTATAGTTAATACCAAAATATGACACAAATGCATAAAACAAATATCTACATATGGACCACACTGATGTCAAAGTAGATTTATATAAATTACTTTCTTCTCTTAAAATTGTATTAATCTAGAACTGTTTAATTAAAGCATAGTTTAATTAGAGGTGACACATTTTGTGTAGTGTACCTGTATCACAAATATTTCAAAATCCATGTGACAGGGTACATATATTTGAGTTAAAAGTTTTAAAAGTGATTCTTCTGGAGTAGATTGAAAAAGTGGATTTATTTTGTCATTTGCCTGTCATACTGCATGTCTGCCAATTCACATTTTTCACAAATGTGTGAATAAATAAAAAAGAAAATATTGCTAATAAAACATAACATAATCCAGTATTAAAAGGCCATCTCCATTAATATATTTTTCACTAGAGCACAAGTGTTTCACTTAAAAAAACTGCATTTTGTTAATGTAAAGCACAAACAGGATGGATTGTGGTGCATACAATGTAAGTTATGCAAATTACTTAGTGGCACCACCCTCTACCAGCCTGGTGTTTATGGCTTTGGAAGATACATGTATATTTTAGCTTAAAGGGAACACGTGCCCCCAAATCAAGTTTTTTTTATAGTGTAAATGTAATCATGTATAATTGTTTTGCTAATGAGTTGTTACAGAATATTAATGAGCTGCTTTGATATGATTATTAGTAACACTGAGCCTCATTCAATAGAAAAGTTGTAAGTAGCATAAGCCTGTAATGGAGGCCGTAAGGTAATTTGCTATTAAATTGGCCTTTTTTTGGAAGCCGAAAACGGGTTACTTGTTACGGGATTGAAAACCTTGCGGTTGTTACAACCGTAGCTTACCCCCCATCTGATCTTTCATGTCCGTAAGAGTTACAATCGCTAAAATCACAAATTGCTATTAAAGCAAGCCCGCAGACATACGGCCTGTATACAGCGAGATGCGGCCTTCAAATTGAATGAGGCTCACTAAGGCCCTCATTCAATTGTGATTTGGCCAATTGAATAGGGGTCTAAATAAGCACATAACATATTTTTTTAAAATAAGTTTTTAGTTAGTAAAAACCTTGCTTTTGGATACATGCTTACTAACTAAAAACTTCTTTAAAAAAAATATGTTATGTGCTTATTTAGACCCCTATTCAATTTGGCAAATCACAATTGAATGAGGGCCTTAGTGTATAGCCAGTTTTTAATTGTTTTGGAAAATTCAAATAGATTTGTTGAAATGTCACTGCAAAGATAAATTAAATTATATATATATATATATATATATATATATATAGGATTGTCACATTATTCCCCACACCAAGGAATGTGAAAAAAAGGGGCCATAATCTAAATAATTTACTACTGTTAAACATTTTGACTTTGAGTTTATTTTTTACAGATATATACTATTTTGATTTTTTTATACCACACCCTTGCTGTCCTGTGCAGAAACTTGCTCTGTATAAACTTCCAAAAAATAATACTTGTAGTCCACTGTTGAAAAGGAAAGGAAGTTTAATACTATGTCTATTGTACCACTGTTGCTAAAGATCCACAGGAATTGCTAGTGCAAATTAAAACAAGATAAAACAAAATAATGTTCTTTTCTGAAGAGGCCCCATATTGGTTGTGAATTGTTTTCATTCCTTACTTTTTTATCACTGAGCCCGGATACTGTATCAACATACTCCTCTTGGATCATAAAGGCTGCCAAGTTGGCAGTGTAGCTGGCCAGGAATATAACAGCAAAGAACGCCCAGATGAGAACCATGATTTTGCTTGTTGTGCCTTTAGGGTTTTCGACTGGAACAGAGTTGTTAAAAACCAAAGCCCAAAGCAGCCAGATGGACTTGCCAATAGTAAACTTGGAGCCACCATGACCTGAAATAAAAGATAGCAGAATTATATTTTGATTTCAAGATTTCAAATTTATATCGAGTTTGTGTTTCCTTAAGGAAATCTAAAGCGTACTAATTATTATACTACACTATTGTAAAATAATAAAAAAATAAAGCTATAATAAAAATAGTTATTTAAATAAAAAACAAGAGAGGCTGCAGTAAAAAAGCTCTTTATTTTTTGTAATAGATTATATTAAACAGACTTAATTAAACAGCAAAACGCATCTGATGTAACATAAGCTAATTCATATTTTAAGTGTATATAATTACTCATGCTGTACCTTTATTTTTAATTTTATACACATTGTAATATACTTTTTTCACCCATCCAGCTCCATTGGGGTCCAACAAAGTTAAAAGGTGTAGGAGGGTCTTTATAGACCTCTGAAGGTCCATAGGGGAGAGCAGTATGCAATAACCAGGGCTTATTTGAGCATAAAACAAGTGGAACTCCATACAGAACCAGGAGAGAGAAACCTTATCCAGCAAAGACAGAAGAAACCTGGGCCGTAGTGCAGACATGCCTCATGTTATGAGGGAAAACAATGTGAGTGTTGAATTTATATTGTCTTTATTGCCATTGATTTGCCTTAGAAGGTATTGAGTCCCCCCTTATTTTCTATTATTATTTTTTTATATGCATTTATTTTGCTGTAGTATCTGCCATTTTGCTTTCAGTAGCTTGAATTGCTGAGGAGACAGCAACAGCCTTATTAAATTGCAATTCAGTCAATTTAAAAGGGCTCTAATTAAGCACACAGCATTTTTTTACAGAGATTTTTAGTTAGTTAACTTTGATAGAAAATCAAGGATTTCACTAACTAAAAACTTCTGTAAAAAAAATATGCTGTGTGCTTAATTAGAGCCCTTTTAAATTTACCGAATTAAAATTTATTAAGGCTGGAAGTGTGTATCTGCACAGTGGGAAAGTGGCAGTAACAAGTGCATATCCTCTCACCTCAGATTCACTTGAGATGCTTAGTAAATATCCCACATAATGTGGGCTGCACAAAAATGAAAAAAAAAATTATAATATTTAAAGCTTACTTACTTATCTTTAAATCAACTAATTATTCACAATTATAACATCTACAAACCAGCAGATAGGACCGCCTTATACATTTACTACAGTTAAATCAGTGCCCACGTTAACGCTCAACTATATAGTAGTCAGTATATTAGTACATCTACAAGCTGTGGCACAGACATAAGCTTTAAATATACGGCAGCTACTACTGGTGGCGCAGGCACATCTCTCAAATTTACCAGAGCTACAGTGGCACAGAGATGCGTCTCAATCTCCCTATCATTTATTTTTGCAACAAGCAATTGTGTGGGTAACTCAAATGTACCTCAGCTACAAGCAGAGACACACCTTTATATGTGGCTAGAAACAATATTACAGGGTCATCTGCATTGACTTATTTTGGCTTAAGCAAAAAAGGCTGAGGCCTAGTCATACTTAATGAACTGATATATATATATATATATATATATATATATATATATATATATATATATGTATTTCTATTGGTCAGTGCATGTTACAGTCTAGTATAATATGCACTTGTGCACATATATAGATATATGTATGTAGTATGTCTAGGTGTATGAAATAGCCTGATAAAAAATTGGATAGTATTGGGAAAGTGATCATATACAGAAATGTAATCAGCAAGAGATGTATATTTATAACATCTAATATAAAGACTTGGGCGTTGCGCTCAGATTTACTTCATATAATGAAAGATACAAAGTCACATTTCTACCTAGAATATTGAGAGCAGTACAGGTACATGTCTCAAATTTACGTCAGGTAAATATTACAGCAGCATCTCTCAGATTTACCTAGGGTAAAGACAGCAGCACAACTATATCCAACAAACTGACCATAGGCAAAGATAAGAGCACAGTTACATTTATCAACTCACCTCAAGTATAGACAGCAGTACAGTCATATTTAACAAACTGACCTTAGGTAACAAAAACAGTACAGGTATATCCCTCAAAGTTGACCCAGGTATACACAGCTGTAGAGGTTATTGATATTGTTTAGTTATTCAGTGACCATATGGACCACACCAGGCACATCTTTCTGCCACTGCCCCTCTGAGCTCCATCAAGCTCATGCTTATTGCTTCATTGACCTGACCTATCCATCTTGGCCTCTGCCGCCCCTTCTTTATGTGCCTTCAATCTTTCCCAGCTTCCCAGAGTACTCTCTAAGGAATCCTGTCTTCTCTTGGTTTGGCCAAAATATGTAAACTTTAACCTCATGATTTCATTATTACCTTAAGTTGTAACGCGCTGACATATTCTTCATCGCCAAACAGGGTAGATACAAGGAAAAACTATTTTAACAAATCACAAAAGAAGGGAAGTTTCTAATGTTGAGTTTAAAATCAAGAATACATAGTGCTTTCTCTAAAGTACCTAATAATATGGAAAACTTGCAACCTAAGCTTCCAGTTAACAGTTTGGCTTGATTTCCTGTATTATTGATTGATTGGATCTTCTTGCAGTCTATGGAAATCTAAGCAGTTTTCTCTAACACCACAATTCAAAGGCATCAGCCTTCTTTCCTCCCCAGAAGCAACATTTTTTCATGGCTGAGGCCATCATCAGAAGAAATACTGAAGTCCAGGTAACATTTTCTTGAAAAGATCTCTTGACTTACCCATTCTGTTATCTTCTTCTAAGCCTTTACATCGCTCAATATAGAATACTAGTAACGTGCCCGTCAAAAATGATGGGTGTGAAATTGTAAGCTGGGCAATGCCGTTTGCCACACAATGTGAGGAAATGGGCCCTCTGAGCCCTTTCGGCGTTCATCGCAAGCCTGCACTGAGCGCCTTTGGAGCTCATTGCGAGCCTCTTCCCCCGTGTCTCAACTGGTGTGTTAATTTTTAAAGTTTTAGGATATGAATAATAACAGTTCATTAAATGTTTCAGTATAAATACTGTATGCTCTAGAGATGATAAATCAGACAAACTGTCAATATGATGGTGTAATCCTCTTCCGAACAATAAATTAATTGCTTTAAAGTAAACATTTTACTTCTGTATTACCTGTAATAAATTGAATCTAAAGTGTGTCCATGGAATGTAGTTAATAAACAGAAATAAGCATTTAATTACACACTTGATTACCATAAAGACTCAAAGACATACTTACTAAATACGTATATTCTAATGAAAACATTCAGGTTGCAATTATAGTCACACTGTAAAGTATTTTTCGTAATCAGAACTGTATCCCATCATTATTGGTTCAGATATCCCTTCAACAAAAATTAATGAATTAAAATAAAACTGTTTTTTATTTTTTATTTTACTTTAACTAAGAACCAATAGGAAGCTTGATATAGTTAGGACCGCTCTGCAAACTATTATATGCAATCTATTAAAGGTATATGGAAGTTTCCCAGTTTTTACCTTTATCTAATCTAACACATGCTGCTTATATCAGAAACACACATTACACATGGAGCTATTCTATACACATACAGATGTATTATTTAAATATAAAACTTGTTTTCCACAACCCAGGGTTGCTTACATAGGCACAGTGTACATACCAATAGAAACACTGCATTTGGTATGGATTTTAACCCTTTCTAACCTTCAAACCAACAGCAGCTCAATGCAGAGATCTACACAGCAATGTCCGCCTGATCCCTGCTTCCTTGAAACAGCCATCAATTATCATATTTGGCCAAAACAAATTATGAATGTTATGCTAATTTTAGCAGAGATTTCTAGGGGTGTTAACTATGAAAATCAACTGCTTGCAAACTCAAGAGATTTAGCAAACTTCAGGATAAGTATAATAATGTTTATTTTGGTATTTTGTCACGCAAAAAAAATATTTTCACACACTACTGATTCTCCTCTATCAGCTGCTAAAACTTAAATATGTATTTAAAGCTAGTGTAAGAGCCTACAACCTATGACTCTGGTGCCAAATACTGTTTAATACAGATCAACATATGGTCCATTGCTCATGGCAAAATATAAGCAGTGTTGCTATCGGTAATAAAGTAGACGTTGAATTCAAATCTGTAAAAATCCTACTTAGATTTCTTAATGACCAACGGCACCCCAATGTCACTTTTGGAAGATACACAAAACTAAGTTCTTCATAGCAAAACAGTAAATGTGCTCAACAATGTATTCACTGTATTGCCACCCTATGATTCTGCTACTAATTTCATGTGCTTGGAGCCTGGGAAAGCAAAAATATCTAAATACACCTCTAGGAATATGTTCATTGAAGCAAAAATTTACTTGCATAAAACAATGTCTGTCTGTATGTCTATATATCCATCTAAATAATTTATATTGCAGTGCTTCTTTAATTAAAAATACATAAATAGCCGGACTGCTGGTAATACATTACTAATGAACTGTAGATTTAGGAAGTAATGAATAACCATTTCTAGAAGGCGGCATCCACATTTGTTATGCTTTCTGTCTATACAAGCACATTATTTCCTTTAATTGCCTTAGTTATAAGTCATCCATATATCTCCTTGAGTTGTGCACTTAATTTGTAGTCTGTAACTACATTTGTTCCACTGTTATTTAAAATAAAGTAAACACCAACATATTTATCACAACCTATACGTTAGTTTGCTCTGGACATAATTTTGCAAGTTATCTATTTTGCTGACAGATATAACCACCCAGGTCATATACAAAATAAAATATGTTTTATGGCAATTTCTATGATACGCTATCTAATAAAATACGGTTTTATTTTTTAACACATTTTTATTCTTCAATTTATTTGGATCTGCTACATAGTTTTGCCTTAAATGTTGAAGATGTGAATATAAAATAACTAAACTAGAATCATATGCAATAAACTCAGAATGGAAGTGCTTGATGGTACAGGATGATAAAAAGGGATTGGAATTGAAGTGGGTCATTTACAAGGTAAGAATTAAATGAGAAGGACAATGGGAGAATGAATAGACCTGGGTTGGGTGAAAGTAGAAGAGAATTGTAGGGAAAAGTAAATATGTTGAGGCAACTCCATAGTAAGTTCTTATTCCTAGTTGACACGTTATATAAATATACATGCACATACATCTCACATACATTTTCATTTTTCGTTAATTGTGTAGTTATTATTTAACATTACCTCATTGTAGTATGCACCTTTTAAGAGTTTGATCAATTCCTTAAAATGATCTCTTTCTACTAAATATTTGTTATTGATTTAAATGGAAGTAGTGTATCAAGCACATGTTCATTTGTAAAAAAACATATACAAGGAAACCCTGCTTAACACGACCCCAATGAGTGCTGGTTCATAATATCGCTCTTTCTCTTTCTAATTCCACACACAAATCTCACGATATCGCCATCATGGAGCCAAATCGCTTTCAAAGCCCTTTAAATCTTTGTTTTACTATATAGAAATAATACTTTACACCTACACCTGAGACAAAAAAAAATTGCCAATGGCACGGGCTAGAGAAGACAGGGTCTATGTGTGAAAAATGAAAGTACTGAAAGATAAGTGTATTGTTATACAAATGATGAGCAGCCTTATAGCCATAGCCTTTGACAAAGCCACATTAGTGAAGAAACGGCCATCAGGCTGTTCTTTTCAGGCTATAAACTTCCTCTTTTGATTCTTCTTAATAAGCAAAAACATTTGTGAGGCTACCTAATCAGGGCATATGGATAAAGGCAGATATATCTCCCCTGAATGTTACAGCATATAAGTGAGTTTAGGGATATATATATATATATATATATATATATATATATATATATATATATATATATATATATATATATATATAATATATATATATATATATATATATATATTCTTGGGGGGGTTGAGTGACTTCTTTTGCTTTCAAAGTATCAACATTATCTGTTTCTCACTATCTATTTGTAGGGTCTAGCTAGATTTGGGGATTTTTTTAGAGAGGAGGCCTGCTCTTTCTTGCTTTCCCTATTTGAGAAACTTTTGCATAAAAACAAAAGGAAAATATATTTTTTGAGAAATGTAAGATGTTTTTAAAAACTTGGAAAAGCATATTTGAAGTTCACTCTCTTTTTTTTTTATAGTGGAGGGCTACAAATAGTCAAAAGAGCTAAGAAAACATGACTCCTTACAATTTTATCTATTTTGTTTTCATTATTCTTCACATATCTTCCCAGCTCCTAGAAAGGTCTAGATGGCTCCTAGTATTCTTAAAATGATGTCCAGACCTGCTTATGGACGGGTGCTACTGCACCCACCCATTCTGAAAACAATATTATAGGGGAGGTATTACTAGTGTCATTAAACACATATCTCTGATACCTCTTCCAATACAAGCATCCTACTTGCTTTTCTTGTGCAGTTACAATGCTTCCTACATATGAAATATTTTATTTTTTATTCCTATGTTATTTTGGCACTTTTGTCCAGTACTCCAATTTACATATTTTTTTCTCATATAGATTATTCCACCAGGACAGTATACAGTGTTACAGATCTGTTACAGATATTTAATTTAATTACAAAAAATATTTCTTTCTTGTTAGACTATTTGTATGATCACAAATATTAGCATTAAAAGAACAGGCCTTGTGCTCAGAAGGCAAAGGAACTCAAGTGATAACTAAAAACATAACCTTTCTCTGAAATGAACTACAGCCTGTGACACCAATGTCGTAACTACTACCTTGCTCTCTAATTACAAACAATCACCTACATTACTCTGTAATTCCTAACACTACCACCTATTAAGGTATATTATACAAAGGGCAGTATGAAAAACTGTAATTATATTATGTTATAATCCAAATTGTTTCACAGTATTCTTGGAAGTGATGTGTAGTTGAAGCACATCTCAGAATAGAATTTGGCTCTATCACATTTTTACAAAAATGGATGTTATTGCATAATTTATGGTATAAAATTGTATAAAAATAGAGAAATTATATTTTTGCAAAAAAACAAATGAAATACCTAAAACACTAAAAATGCATGTTCCAACAGAATATAATAATAAATATGAAAAGTAGTACAGGATAATGAACACTTAAAGGATTTTAAGATACAATCTGTGACAAGCTGTTCACAAGTAATATATAAAGAAAGGACTATAATGTACATATGATGTTTTTTAATGTGGTATTCTATATAAATTCCAACATTTTATAATTTGTCATCCTCACATAATCAACTCATATTTAGATAGCATTTAGATAAAAAAAATGATGAAGCAGGGTATTGTTTTTTTAATATAAATATGTGTAGAATTGATAAAAACAGACGTCTGAACTGTGTTCAATTTTAGGGTCCTTTGTACCCTGGCTCTTACACACATACACACATATTCCAAGTAAATATAAGAGTTCTTGGAAAGTATTTTTTGAACACTATACCATTGTTGTGGGTTTTGAGGGTAAAAAGAATACCACATCCATCTATTTTTTACATTATATGGTTGTCCATTGGTCTTGCTACTACCACTGTAAACACTGACACATTTATGGTATACTCTTCTAACATGTGAGGGGTTAAATCATTTTCCTTTGTACAAATTAAATTAATGTGTCTAGTAAACAAATCATGGTAAGGCTTGGCCTAGTCTAACCAAAAATACTCGGCAGACAATAGGGGACAGAGGTCACACATATATATTAATCCAGTTTAATATTTTGTACCAGAGTTCTCTCAAGTAGATAGAAACAAATATACACATAATATTTATCAATACGTTCTAATTTATACAAATACATGCAAACGGTAGTAGCTATTTGTGATTGGTGGAAACCAACCTTGTGACAATGAGGAAGAAATAGTTATATAATGGTAGAGAGAAGGTGCTGGGTCTTTCTTGCTTTTTCCCGGGGTCTTTACTGCTTTGTCCTGGGGGCCTTTCATTCTGTACTGGGGTCTGTTCTTCTGTACTATTTTCTAGCTGTTCCTTATCTGACAGTCCTGTCTGAAGACATATATGACTGTCCTTCTGTGGCATAAACCTATGCCCCCTTCATATCTTTCCTAAGATATATTACTGTATCAAAATTCTATTATATCTCTACAACTCTTTCTAACAAACCAATAACACAAAGAGGGATTACTTCAGACTATCTTCAGAAGGGATCATAAAAATGAGACAGGTGTTATCCTGAAATTCTATACATGGTATGTATAAACTGGTTTAACTTTCTAATTTGTAGTAGAGTTAAAATGAACCCAATATATTCCACAATCCTTCTGTTACCATTTTGGGAATGGTAACAGAACCAAGACCCATTAGCACCTGCATTCCAGACTGTAGGTGTTATTCAATATATTGAGCAACTTTGCAATATTCAACATATACAGTATAGTCTTGTATCACACATTCTACATAACTGTCTTATATCATTATTGATTGAATTGACCAACTTGATAAATTAAATTAAATGTAATCAATTTTGATATGACCAATAACCAAACAATAGCTTGCCAATACCTAAATACAAGGGTTAGTTAGCTTGCAATCTCACATACAATATAACCAACTTTGATACATGTTGCTTCAATATATATTGCTATATTCTAACTGCCATATTAGTGGTTATACCATATTTTGCTTTCATAGAGTAACAGGTTATGTTGTTAATTATTTGGAGGTTGGGGAAAAAATGCTTTGATTCATTTTTTTTTTAATTAAATGCCAGGGCCCGAATTCACAATTACAATGATTAACTTTGAATATTCATTTGTATTCAATAAAGGACCATCATAGGTTGTTTTATCCATACCAAACAACTAAACATGATTATAGTCAAAATGTTTCTAGAAAAAGGGGATCATTTTCACTGCTATAAGCAAAATATTTTTTAACAGGTAGAGGAATTTCTCTTTCTCAGATGTATTTTTCTGATACACAGAGTATGGAGGGGATTTCTTTGTAAACTAATGTGCTTTCCACTATAAATATATCCACAGATACCAAAAATATGTATGCCATTGAATAATAATTACTGTACATTCAAAAGGAAATAAATCAAAATCTGTCTCATTTTTTTATATTCTAAAAATAGTTTGCCTATTTTCAATTGTAATTTTTCAAAGTAGTATTTTTTAAACATTCCGTGATCCTTTAAGTTAATTCTCTCTTTCTATTATAATACAAATCAAGGTTCAAGTAAGGTTTAAACATAGGTTATAAGAATATTCCCCATAGCATCTATTATAATATTTTGCTTAAGATTATTATTAGAGATAAAGGTTAGTCCTTGTTGGCCTTTGCAGGATTCCCTAAAAAAACAAAATTGTTTCACATAATTAATTCATTCTCTCAAGACTGTTGCAAGAGCAGAGTATTCAAAACCTCCCATATCACTTGGTTGATATCTAAATGTACTTTTTACTACCTCCAGTATGGAGAGTGTGTAAAATGTTGCATTATAAATACTCTGCAATAATAATGATAATAATAATACAATACAGTCAAGATCCCTGATCTTTGCAACAGATATAGAAGGGCAGCAAACCTCAAACTCTATGTAACAAAGTCAAAGTATATTGAGGCTGCCACTAATGGCTGTAGTAAAAACTAATGTACTGGGTTATATCTATGTTTTTAAACTTGTATTGGTCCAAAGAAGCAAAGAAAAATAAGTACAGTATAGCACTACCTTAAAGGGAACTGAGTAGGGTCGCTCCCATGTTGTAACATTTGTTTAATTGCATTTCTGAGGCTTCCAAAAGATGCTTGTGAGAAAATAGAATTCAACTACCCACTGTTAATTATAATGAGATCACAAACTTGTCCTACACATAATGTATAATCGTTAACTGAGAGGCCAATTATTTCCAAAATTATTACATCCCTTCAGTTCAGTTGAGTTTTTTTAATTATTATTATTGATCCCATGGAAATCTTTTTTTCAACTTCTTAAGCATCTATCTCCCAAATTGGCCAGTAACAGCTGGTAATATGATTGCTGGTGGCTTCTGACTGTTTGAAACTAGAACCAGAGGTGAAAAATTAAAGATTAGTTTAACAACCTAAGCCAGGAAATTGTGTTCATCTGGTAATGAGGTGGAAAGGCACACAGTGTTATGGCTATTAGAGCTATGCACAAGTAAACAGATTCCTCCCAAAGGAGGATTGTGATGATTGTATCCTATTGTATAATTACTATAGACATGTGAAATTGCACTGGAGGGAGCCATAAAGAGAAAGAGGAGGCTTCTTCTTAAGACTGGGGAGCTACAAAGATTGTCAACGCAGAAGAAAGATGAAGTCAGTGAAATAAATAACAATAATTTGCCTACAAACAGGATCCTAATGGGAATATTACTGAACTGTAGAAAGGCATTATCTCCATTTGATTATGTTGTGAACAGTGAAACAAGGTACTGTACTGTACTGTATATGTTTGTGTAGATATAAAGGTTTGCACAAAGCTAGCTGAAACTAAGAAAACAATAGGAATCAAGCTGGGACTTTCTTTATGTTCTATCTATAAATATATAAGATTTTTAAATATTTCCTAAAATTGTATGGTTTCTCTATTTATGGCTATTTGTGATTATGAGATATCCGCAACCACTAATATTAGAATAAGAAGAACATATTTCCTAAGCTACCTGTCCTGGCATTCAGACAGCCACCAAACCTGAAGCAGAAACTAGTCCAGAGCAAAGTAGCCCATGAAGAAAAGGGTAGATAATTGTGCAGACATATATGCAAGGATGTCACAGCTTAACACCACAACAAAATAAACAACATTTAAAGATCACACACATATAATTCAATGTTGTATACATGATACATTGCAGTGCATGCAACACAGGCTGTGATATTGGTGAAACTAGCCATAAATTACAATGGCTTAAAGGTACTGTATATGGAAGTTTCCCTATTTTTAACATTAAAATAAACTAACTATAAACTATCTATTTCCCTATCTAAACATAATTTTAATAAGTTCTTAAAAGCTCTGTTTTCACGAATTCAAAGCTTCCAAAAAGTCCTTGCAATGGTCTGCCCCCACAACTCATGCATACAATGTTTCTGTTGGTACTAGATTTACTAGCTACTTAAAGACTGTTTCTCAAGAACATTTTTTTAAATGCTGCTGAGAGAGAATCATGCACTTGTTAATTCAATGATGTTATATGCAAACACTCAAGAGTTTATTTAAATTTTTAAAAAACATAAAAGAAAAACAACTGAAACAAAAATGTTTGTTTGTATCATACCCCCCTGCATACTTTGTATTAGCCATTAACCCCTTCCTTGCTATGGTTTATGCATTTGTCTCCTGAAACTGCTTTATTATATCTGACTTATTTTATGTTGCATTTGGAGTAATAAATAATATAGTATTGAAAAAGAGTGCACTCACACACATACACACACACATTTCTGAAGTGTTCTTGTATTTACTGTTCACTTCCAGCACCTTGGACAGCAGTCTTTTTTCCACTTTTAATCTTTCTAAATCAATTGAATCTCTGTCAAAAGAGGTGTAATTACATTAATCATATGCACACAATTTTCTGTAGAGGATGAGTTTGTAGTAATGATAGATAGATAGATAGATAGATAGATAGATAGATAGATAGATAGATAGATAGATAGATAGATAGATAGATAGATAGATAGATAGATAGATAATACATAGGGCGGGGTAGTGCGAGGAAGTAAGGGCTAATGTTTAGTGTGTTCACATTTAGAGGGAGATGTTGTTATTGGAGACTACTGTATTTCATACTTGAAGCCATTTACATATTAGGCAGGTTGCAATTGTTAGAGTAATCCATTAATGAATAAACTTCTCTCTATGTGAATATAAAAATAACATGCAGTTCCTTGTGTATTTCCAGATTTACTTGCAAGGGAAATGTGTGGGGAATGTAATTGAGGCCCTAGAAAATCATAGGTGCTGATGCCAAATTCATAAGTGTCCTCTTTTAAAATAGAGCCAATCTTGCACAAACATGATATGTTACAATCAAAACTCCACAATTTCATGAGATTTAAAAGTTTTGCTGATTGTTGTTCAGTTATTCATTGTTCAGTTTTGTCTGACTCTCCTTAACCCTGTGGATTGCAGTACGCTAGGTACATATATCAATATATGTGTACAGATCTGCCAAATATCATAATGCGCAATAAAGATTTAAGGGACCTGCTCATCCTATGTCCAGAGAGTCATTATAGGTTAGCAGTGTAAGCAATGCTGCCCAAAAGGGTTCTCTTGGCCAATACAACCAGAAGTTTGAGAGCAATAGATAGTATTTGGAGATAAATGTCAAAGTATAAAGAGGAGGCATATAGAACAGGAATAGGTATTTGGAGCACATAGACGATATAAGGAAGGTTTTATGAAGCATAATTAGTTTTATTGAGAGATTAAATAGAGCTTAATGAAAGGTGATTGCTAGAGGTTATTTTGATTGAGATGTTACAGGTCATGTGGGGCAATACGAGTTTTAGGGCATAGTTATAAGGAAAAATGATAGAGCCCCCTTAAATCCTACTTAAAAAGGCATGGTTTATGTGTGGAAGCATAAAGAATTAAAAATGTGGGCTTGAGTCAACAGAGTACATCTAAACATTCAGAGAAAAAAACACATACAGCTAAAATCCCGGCTAGGGTCACTTATTGGGCTTCTAAAAGAATAGGGCTCTTATTTCCTCCAACTCCCTCTTTGACTCTTTATAATCTGGCTTTCGGCCCAAATACTCCACAGAGACAGCTCTAAAGTCGCTAATGACTTGCTAATTACCTATCCTTTGCCTCTCCCTCTGACTGTTTGCATACCCCAAGGTTCAGTCCTTGGTCCCCTCCTTTTCTCGATCAATACCTCCTCGTTTGGTATCCTAAAAAAATATTTTGGATTTCAGTATCATCTATATGCAGACAACACACAAATCTAACTCTCTGCACCAGAATTATCCCCCTCTCTTCTAGCTTAAGTCGACAACTGCTTCTTTAGCATATCCTCCTGGATGTCCACCCATCAACTAAAGCTCAACATGTCAAAGACTAATAATTACTATTATTATTAATATTATTACAGTTTTTCATAAAGCCCAACACATTCTATAGTGCTGTACAGGTGTTAAGTATAAAGAAATCAATGAAAATACAATATTAAACACATGCCAAAATGTAGGGGGCTACAATATTAAACACATGCCAAAAAGTAGGGGGAATGAAAACTTGCAAATTTACAATCTAAAGGGATTATTGAAACAAAAGGAGAAATAATTAAAGGAAGAAACCAGGGCTTGTCAAGTAATTGAAAAGAGAGTATAGGGTTTATTAGTGATTAAGTTTGTGAGTGTATCAGCTGTAAAAAATGGAGGTGATAATACTAAACCTGCACTATTAATTAAAATAATTTGTAGGTGGATAGGTGTGGACATAGTAGGAGGGAGGGCATGTTGCATGAGTTCAGAGGCAGAAGAGTGATGGCATGTGAGGGACTAGAGGAAAAGAAAACAAGGTACATGAAACTAGCAAAATGGCAGTGGATGGGGTGAGACCCAATGGTATTTGCAGAGCCTCTTGCAGAAGTGACAGCTTCAGTCCTGATTGTTGGAGAGATTCTGCAGAGTGGGTGGGATGATGCCTAGTGGTGTTTGCAGAGCATCAGATTCAGGCTAGACTGTAAGTTAGCAAGATATCAACCTTATCAGGTGCTTTAGGGAAAGCAATTTGTATGCTTGATTTTAAGATAAGTAACAAGGCCTTCAATTCTTTTGTAATTTGTTAAAAAAAAATGGCGTTATGGAATTTGTTGGCACATTACAAATAAAGGATAATAATAATAATAATATTGTTGTATTATCTGGCCATGTCTTCAAATATATCTCAAAGTCTTCCATATTTATTACTGCTCCCTAATTGTATTTGAAACCAGACTCAATTAAGTCATTTGCTAAGAACTAGTGCCAGTTTCTTTTATTGAAGGGAATAAAAATAAGTTAATAAAAAGTCTGCATTACAAATTTTCAAGTTTAAACATGAAGCATAGGGACAGCTCTGCATTTTCACCCTCCTGGTCAAGTTGTAAATGTGACCTCAATGTCCAATCACAAGGATGCATCCTTGGATGTATTTTCTTTCACAAAGCTCAGCTGTTATTGATGAAGTTTTAACCATCTATTTTAACAAAAGGCAACATTTAAAGGACCACTGCAAAGCCATACAAAGTAAAGATGAAAATCATTAGCAGGATGGAGAGGGAGGGGTGGAGTATTTATTTTTATGCATATATAATTGTATTATTGCAATATATTAAATCAATTAACATATGTATAAGACATGTTTTAGATACATAGATACAGCTCTTGAAAAACAAAAAGCTCACCTAGTCTGACATTTTAGCCATATCGCTAAAAAGTTTAATCTTAATTATATGTCAGGATAGACTTATATCTTTACTGTATTTGTGATTTAAAACATTTGACAGAAGGTTGTTCTTACACCCTCTCTGTAAAGCAGCACTTTCACAAATTACATCACATTCCATATTCACATCATGACCTCTTATTCTAATATTTGTTTCCTAAAATATGCTTTCCTCCTCACCTATATTATTTTTTTTCAAAGACCATTGTAGTGGTCAGACAATTTTTTTCTTTTTTTACATTTTTTAACAACTGGTTTGCAAAATATTTGAACTAAAACATTCAGCAATTGTTTAAAAACTTAAGCCCCCATTCAGTTGAGGTTTTGGGCGATCCGGTAGCCCGTAAGTGAGGTCGCAAGTTAATTTGCTATTCAATTTGCATCTTTTTGCAGGCTCCAAATGGGTTATGAGTTATAGTCTTGAAAACATTTCGCTGGTTAAACCCATAACTTACAGCCTCCCGGAGCCTTTGATCTTTCACTTTCGCAAGAGTTACGATGGCTAAAATTGCAAATCGCTGTTCTTTTGCTCAATTTCCCCAAGCCCGCAAATGGTTTCACACCCGTAATTGAAAAAAGAAGGAAAAAATCCTACAAGTGCTAGAGAGGACCCGCCAGGGGGTTAAACACCTATTCGTAGCACTGTAAATGCAAATAAAAACTCAATACTGCACTGTAAATAACTGGGAAAGTGATGACATTAGAATGAATTGCACAACAGTCTCAAGCTCACAAATCAGCAGGAAATTACATTTAGTTTTATGTTTCCTTTCAGGGCTAAATTGATCTCGGGTATCAATGAGTTAATACATATCAGGCCACCCATATGGACTAGAACAGTATTGGGATTTATTTTCATAATTCTTTATTTTGCGGGTTTGCAAGTCTGATGACATATCAGACCCCCAACCTAATTGAATGAAGTCACATTTCTATTGGCTAATTTCAAATGGGAGGTTGCTAAATTCATCATGTTCCCGCCCTGAACTGGTATGAACCAGTGCATGGTTACGGTTTTGGCTTTGGGATAGTAACTTGCGGGCTTGAATAGCATCGTAATCGGAGACCAATGGGCTTGGAATTGAATGTGGCTCTTAGATTTGAATTTTAGCATTGTAGATTAAAGAAGACCTGCTTCTCTCTACTAGGTGTCCAGAGAGTGGGCGATGTCTGCCAGGGAGTAAGAGAGTCTTACTTATGGCCATTGCAGGCAACACAGACTGGTTTAGTGGAACAGTTATGACAGTCTTATAGTCAGATCTCCTCCCATCCGTTTGACACTTAACATGGGGTGGAGAAACAAAGGTCTGCTGGAGCTGGCAATTCTAAAGTTCAAACATATCATCAAATGTATCAGATATGAGGAGGTTGTGTATATCAGAAAACCCTTTACATTTCTGGAGACCTGGGATTGCATTGAATGATGCAAGATGTCTGCTTTTGGGCCAATGAGGGGGAATGGGTGTGTGCTGACAACTTTAATCTTATTGAGTACTCAAAAAAAATAAGCTCTAGGCTTCAGCCTGGTCCCCCCTTCCAAACCTCTCCCTACCAAGATAACTACGACCCCCCCCCCCCCCATCGTCCAGCTCTCAGGATGGCATGTAACAAGAACAAAACAAATTCCTATACCCATAACAAAAGTCTTAAAAAAATCACATTTTCCCCAAAACATGTTTTATGTCCATGGATTACACAGATGATAATGTTAATGATTTGTCTTGAACTGCCATGGACCTTTAAAGAAAAGGTCTCCTTTTGTTACGTTAAAGGACCTTTTAAACCTACATCAAACAAGCCTCCTTTAGTAATCAGTATTCAGCACAATTAAGAGGCTTCTGCCACACAGGAACATAGAATACAATTTGTATACATAATAGAGTGATGAGGATAGTCTAATCAATCATGTTTGGAAACTGCAAGTAAAATGTCAGGCAATGTCAGGCAATTTGTTTGATTTCTGACACTTGCCCTTTTTTCTAATGTTTCTAAATGACCCTTTCATCGTGCTTCAATTTTCCATGAGACTGGCAAATCAAGATTTATTCAGAAGAACTCTAACTGTGTATATACTTGAATAAATCATATAATATGTATAATATGCATATGAATAGATAGATCGATAGATAGATAGATAGATAGATAGATAGATAGATAGATAGATAGATAGATAGATAGATAGATAGAAAGAAATATACAGACAGAAAGATACAGTGTATATAGATACATGTAAATATACTGTATACAGTATAGATATATAAAACAGCATATTTAAAAAAATACAAATAAAATGCTTTTTATTCTCAAAAATATTTTATGGCATTTAGAATAACTTGTATTATAGGGACACATAAAAGCTGTAGAGGAAAATGCTTGTTTGTTCCTTATTAGTTTGCCATGTTAAAGGATACAGATCTGTAGGAAGCCTTGAAAAGCCATAAAAGCAGTTTTGTTGTTTATTACTATCATTTTTGTGCAAAACGACCACTTCCCAAGATTCTCTATAATCCATATTTATAGAAGCACTCACACAAGTAGTGCAACTTTCTACAGCTTATATTGAACCACAGCCTGACTCCCATATATTTAAAAATAACCATTTTTCATTGTAGATTGCTCATATCTTTTGGTCAGTTGACTCCTATTTTCATATTGTCTTCCTTAGCGAACTCGATTGAGACTGGCCTTTACATCCCCTTCAGTAAAAAGTATTAGCCATTAAACTGGTAAGCTAAATTAATTATATTCATACATACATTTTCCCTCAGAATGAGACATACACATCAATTATGTATTTCAAACTGACAACTCCTTTACTGATGAACACAACACATGTATAGGCACTGTACATGACATAACTTCAAAACCATAGGGAGAGGCCAGTCCCAGGCCCATATCAGGAATTTCCTTCCTCCTCTTTGCACCTGTTGGAGAGTATTTGCTAATAACTCCTGCAATGACATCAAGTCTAGGGGTCCTAGTCCTTTTGGCCGATGGCTAATTCCACTCCTTACTTGGCGCCCTTAGCTGGGCGTCCTATACAACATATTTTTTTAGAATCTTGCGTTTTAAGCCTAACACTTGACCATATCTCACCCTAGAAAACACCACTCAGCAGTATGAACACATGAATCCATATTTACTCCTTGTGAAATATTTCCTAGTAGATAATTGCATTGCACCCAAGCTGATCCCGGTTTAGAGATTTAAAGAGAGGTAATACATTACATTATAACTCCAGTTATAATTAAAATATGATTAATAAGATGGATTAGCACCTTCCCTCGTGGCTTTTGTGACTGTCTCTAAATTGTTAGGTCTTTTGATCTCTGTTTACCTGAGAAGAGGGAATTCACACGTCCATGTCATGAGTTAATACACTCTATTAAACTGCCTGGGGGAAATGCAGCATTTCAATACCAAATATGCCTGGATGCCACCATTACACAACCATACAATAATTCCGATCAACCGCATATTATGGCCCTTTCCATGAACAATGGGGATCCCCCATCCCACAGGGAACACAATACGAATGTATCTGTCACAGTTCAAGTGGCCAGGCTGGGAGGACAGGGTAAGGGGAGAGAAGGAAGAAAGGATAACAATAATCCATGTTAATCCCTGGCCTTCCATAGTCCAATAATAATTAAGATATAATATGTATTCTGATAAAGTACAATGATTAATTAATTTCATATGTACCATACACATTTATTTGAGTACAATGGCTCAGCAAGGGGTTAATAAAATGATGAAGATCCAGAAAAACTAATAGTTTATTTAACAACATGGAAGCTTCAAGTGGAATAAATGGTACATTTTAACAAGCAGACAACAAGAAAGGTGCATCAATGGTAAGATTTGAAACCCAGGTTGCCTTATCTAAAATGTTTAAAGAAAAATATAGTACTCTATTTAAAAAAAATGGTGTTACACTTACGTTTCTTATTTTAAATGATTTATTTATTATTATTATTATTATTTTATTATTATTATTATTATCATAAGTATTAACGACATAGGCTTTGCAATTTTCTGTTGCAAATTCTATGTATGGTACATATGGTTTAAAACATATCTTTCTTGCTTCAATGTGTGTATATATATATATATATATATATATATATACATATATATATATCCTGTTTATTTTCATAATTAAAAATGTTTCTCCTTTACCCCAAAGACGTCCTGTTTTATGCTTCTTCGTACAGGTGTAAAACCCATTTTATACACAAAGTGATGGGTGACTTAATAGAAATGAACATGATACTGGGTTACTATGCTCTGCTGGGCTGTCATTAATACCTTTTATTAATATGCATTTGAGGGGGATCTTATTTGCTACGCTATTCTGCTTCTATAAAACTCAAGATAAAATGAATCAAATCCTCGCAGCTAAAACTTGAGAATCACTTAAAAATAATAAATTTCGGCTCAGATTCCTTCTTTGTTGTTTCCCTTTCTCTAGTTCACACACAGTCTCCGTCAGTTACAGCAATAATAATTGGCATTTTTATGGCACATTTCATCCACAGAGAATACTCGTTCATTTTAGATTTGTAGCAATACTGAAAGAGATTGGGCAGGAGGCCACCAACGAGATAAAAAGAAAAAAAAAGATATGGATTTGGGAAATGAAGGAAAACACATTTTCTCCAATTTTCCAGCTACGTCAAATAATTGTGACTCAGAAGTAGTTTTGTATCACCTTTTATTGAGCAGAGGGAAGAAAGAGCACAGGAGATGAGCTGCTGCAAACAGGGTAGAAGTATGTTAATCCTCAAATAACAGGGACTGAGTTAGATGAAATGCAAAGAATTATGAAAAGATGTTCAATGAAAGCTCTGTGTAGATTTTAAATGTGAAATAGAGCTTTGTATTCAGAAAAAGCACTGGCCCATAAATCAATCAAAGTGCAGTTTTTAGGCAAAAAGGAAAGATAGCATATCATTTACTAGTATGCTATGTAACAAAGGGTATGAGACATGAATTATGCTTACTATATAACGTTTATTACTTCATAAAAAATATATTGCAAGATTTTCCCCTGTCCACATCTCAGCTCCACTTCACTACCCAAGCCAGCATAGTTCACTTCTAGCCAGCAGGTCTACGACTCCATTGTGTTCTCATTTTAAATCCCGTTCTTCAGTTTCTTACAGTTTGTCCAGATATTTATCACCTCTCCACTGCAAACAATCTATCCCTGAACAGGCAGCATTTGCGTTCCAACCCTCCCAAGAGTGATGTCCAGTTCAACCTGCTTGGATGGTGAGAGCATCACTTATCAGCTAACTTTTCCCCCTGCCTCTCGATCATGTGCGTCCATAAGTCAAAACTCCCTCTGGTACTCATGGCTGGATTTACATTTTTGGAGTGAAGTGAAGGAGCCCCTGCGAGTACTCTAGGTTTGCATGGACCTATTTATTTAAGTTCCTTTTCCTGTTGTTACTCTTTTGTTCTAGGTGGTTACCCCCTAGTAGTCAGTCTATGAACCGCAGTATTTCACTTTTTTTAAGCCAGGAACCATTTAAAAAAAAAAAAAAAGTGGTGCCCCTCACAGGGAAGCACCCCTGGGCAGCTGCCTAGTTGGCCTACTTTGTAATCCAGCCATGCTGGTACTGGATCATGCCTAAGCTTATTGGGGAGCTCAATAATAGAGAAATCCTATATTCGACAACTGCTTGCAACGTGGTGACTGCTCAGGCTTCTCCGCATAAGTCCAGTTTGTAGTAGGCTCCCTAGGGATTGACCATTCATATTGCCCAGGCATGTAGGCATTATCCTGATTGTCCCAGATCATGTGGGCATTGACTAATCAGGAAGCCACTGCCTAATACATTAAATGAATGGAGAATGTCAGCCTGAGGGGGATGTTCAAACAAAAACAGGAATCCTTCCTCATTGGTTGAATACTGGCCAACGAGAAGAATGCCTACTAGGCTCTGCCGTTATTGTCCAACAAGCTACCCAGAGACTCCGAAGTAGAGAAGGGTGGACACAACTGTCCAGACTAAATAGAGATCATAGGCCAGCAGAGAACTCTGAACAGGTGCACCAAAGATCCAGGGCCCATGCCGTCATTTCAGCTGCCAGGGAAGCTGGGAGGAGAAGACCCAGTGGGGCTGGAAAGAGGAACCAGACTGGGAGGTGTGCCGGGTCTGGGACAATACACAGGTCTATGTATGGACTCCGGACATCATATCACAGGAGAGCTATAATCCAGTCCTGGGTCCCTCATCTAATTAATATGTACTAGGTATAGACTCTGACGTGGAGAGGGAATAGAACTACAATATGTAAACTAAATTGTGCAGTACTATTGTGCTATAGCCCACGGTAGTCTGCCTGTATTATGTTGGCTTGTGGAATCTGATACTATGTGCCCAGTCCCCTTTGTCCTGATAAGATATGATCACCTACGTATAGGAATATGTTGATGCAGAACTTGATTAAACAATAAGGTGCAACTAATTCTGGCTGCCTCAATAGTTTAAGATACCCAAGCTAGGTGGCTCTTCCCTGACTGGCTGGAAGACAAAGGCAGCCTCCCATAGTCCCGCCTACTAGAATAAGCAATTCAAACCCCCATCTGCTTGCTGCCTTCTGCTTGGCTAACAACTGACCAACCAGAAACCTGCCTAAGGAGACCCTATTCTTATTGGATGTTCCCGGTTCAAGTGAGATATTTGAAGTTGCTTATCCCAATTTGTTAATGTTTAATCTACCTATTGCTCTATTTCTATAAATGTTACAATGGATTTCAAATAAAGCGTTACTTTTTTAGATACCGTTACATAATAATGGTGTTCTGAAGTTTATTTAGAGGTTATAACTTCTCTTTTTTATTTTTAACCCCTTGATTCCTGTTCTGTGTGCTGTTGATTGCTGAATAGATGCCTGGCACCAAGAAACCTATCCAATCCAAGGTCCAAAAGATTTTTACCCACGGAACCACTTCTCTGCATATTAAGAAAGTGGTATAAAAAATAATAAGGTTGAAATGCAATCAGACTGACAGTTACAGCCTGGACATTATGATCTATGCTGTATATTGCGGGATGACTTTCAGTGGCTATAAAAGCGATAACTAAAATTACAATAACTTGATTGCTTTAAAATATGTAAAATATGGTGACTACAGTGTTCCTTTAATAGGATATTTCTAGAGCACCAGTTCTTTTTGTGTATATCTGGGGCTAGTTGTATGAGTTTGGATGTTACTCTATGTAGCTTCACGCTCCAGGTTTAATGCATGTATCAATAGATCCATTTACATGCAATTAACAGTACAACACCCTTCAAGTGTTCCATTAGACTATTATAATAGTACTTGTGCATTTCTTTCAATGAAATTCATTAGTTAAAACAAACTTAAAACCTTCAATTTGTAGAAAATATAGCATTTTTCGAACATGATCATAATAGTAAACCTACATTCCTCTCAGGACCTTCTCAAAAAGAAAAAGAAAAGTATTTATCGATTTTATAGATACTCTCTGGACAGCCTATTTTGCTGGAAAAGGAAAAACTGAAGTTTATTAATGACCACATAAAATGTTGAGTGCATTTTGGATAATATATTTTGGTTCTATCCAGGAAATATTCAACTGCCATGTTTTTTTGTAATGATGGGCAAACATTAGCACCCTTATTAAATTGCAATTTGGTAAATTTAAAAGGGTTCTACTTATGCACACAGCATATTTTTTTCCAGAAGTTTTTAGTTAGTGAAGACCTTGCTTTTGGATAGAGGTTCACTAACTAAAAACTTCTGTAAAAAAAATATGCTGTGTGCCTAAATAGAGCCCTTTTAAATTTACCAAATCACAATTTAATAAGGCTGTAGGATAAAAGTGGAGCTGAAAAGCCATTTCCTATGTATACAGATCCTATTGATCAAACAAAGTAACATTTATAGACTTTTCGATATGGAGAAATTATACTTATTTTTTTTTTAGTATTTCCACGTGCATTTGTTATCCAATTAGGTGAGGCAATTAGGTTTGAATGGCTTTTCAAAGGGTTATTTTCATGCCGTTGTTCTTTACAGCATGACCCTGGCATGATGACATTTTTCTATTTTTGGTGTTTAATGGAAAGTTTAATTTCGGCATTAAATTATCTCTATTAAATAAATTGCAAGTGCTAATTAGATTTTTAAAACCAAACTACACTCATAGGTTCATCCATTAGCTTCAGGAAAGCTTTAATATTATATTATTAACTGTGCCTTGATTTTTTACTGTAATAAAGCTATTAATATGAACTTTCAAGTCTAACCATAATTATGCACTTGCCCATAGAATTTATGGGTGTTTCTGCTTTCGTTAAACTGGCAAAATCAAGGATAGTTTAAAACTTACTGTCCATGTCCATGTCTTAACCCCAAAAGAAGCCACGGTATAGTAAGTTTTAATCCATCCACATAAGGCTTTTTTGCCTCTAATCTGGAACACTTAAACAAAACTAGGGGTTTATTTGATTGTAAAGGAGATCTCCTGGTTCTTTATGAAAAATATGTGCAGAGTTTGAAATGTTCTTTCACACTACAACTTCTAATTGTATAGATTATCCCACCCAGTAGCACACCTCTTTCTTTTCATGCACTCCTTGCCTTTGGTATTTGTAAGGTATGTGTCTTGGGCATGATGAGTTCGCTAGATTTCATTCCTATTTTGACATATACAGCCTTATTAAATTGCGATTCAGCAAATTTAAAAGGGCTCTATTTAAGCAGAGAGCATATTTTTTACAGAGGTTTTTAGTTAGTTAAGACCTTGCTTTTGGATAGAAGTTCCCTAACTAAAAACTTCTGTAAAAAAATATGCTGTGTGCTTAAATAGATCCCTTTTAAATTTGCCGAAGCGCAATTTAATAAGGCTGATAATCTTTAGAAAATAATTTCCAGTATCTCTTTAAAGTAATGGGGCCTCATTCAATTGCGATTTGGCCAATTGAACAGGGCTCTAAATAAGCACATAGCATAGTTTTTTTAAAGAAGTTTTTAGTTAGTAAAGACCTTGGTTTTTGATAGAAGTTCACTAACTAAAAAAATCTTTAAAAAAATATGCCATGTGCTTATTTAGAGCCCTATTCAATTGGCAAAATTGCAATTGAATGAGGGCCATGGTGACTTATCTAGTTCCACTCATTCTGACTGATCTAATTAGGCTAAAATGAAGCGATACTAAAATTGTAGACTGCTTGTGCCCCTCATAGGGATTTTTTTACATACAGGAAACCTGAGATTTTTCAGGTGCCACGTCTGTGACAATCATTCATATTTTGCTTTTTCAATAAAACGATCCAGGTCACAAATGGTATAAAATCTTTACAGCTAAAAATATGCATCAAATGGATGGGAATCTATTTCAAACTTGTAAAGCAAGCATTAAACACATCAAAAGAAACTTATGTTTGCAGTTTCTTTGCCTTCATTGCCCTTCCCTTGTAACATTTCATCTTCTGCTACAGAGCATTGGAGACTTGGAAATAAAAGTAGCCAAGCATTTAACAGTACAGGGACACTTAATAAAATACAACTAATTATTCTGTCAAGCACAAGTTAAAGGTATATGCAGGTGAGCTGGGTTATGAATGCATCTGATAGAGGGAAATTAGTGGTGTATGAAAAAAATTGTTTGCATGATAAAATACCAAAATAAAAATTGAAACATATACCTGAAGTTTAAAAAAGTACAGGGTTGTATGACCCTGTAATACTCTGTAGCGCTCCTCAGGTGATCTAGTTCTTAGGGGATTAGTTATCAATCCAATCTTTAGATTGCTATAATTTCTCTCTTAATTAAGTTGGTGTATTGTCAAGTCCAATGTGATGGTTATAGCTAGGTGTGCTGCTTCTCTCGGGACACAGTTCACTGGTGTGTCTGTATGGTATGCAACAAAGAGACGAGGGGTGGGGAGAGAGAGCGCACCAATTGCTAGTGCAAAATAACTGATATATTGTAATCCCAAACCCTTGTTCACAGAGATCAGTAGGTAAAGCTCTCACCTTTTCTAACCTCAGTCTATGAGGTATATTATAGACTTGGCTTGTAGGTTGGTACTTCTTTCCTCCGTGAACGTCTTATCTCATATTCTTCCAATAGAGAGTGGGTATTAGGGTAAGATATATATGTACTTTTCAGAGCATGGGGAATATAACAGCGCTATCAATACATAGTGGTACCCGAATATAAATATTTTGCTTGGGTTCAATATATCCCCTTTGGAGTAATAGGTGTCCTTAATCAAAATACTATATAAAATATGGTTTCGATATAAATATTACATTCATTCAATGTTTGTAAAAAAAATATATATATATAATAAAATATGTTCAATAGCAAACAAAAAGAATAAAAATTGCAAATTATACAGTGACTCTAAAATTATTAAAAAAATAAAAAATAGATAGGAAAAATACTGACAGACGCGTTTCACCACTTTTATCCTGTGGTTTTTTCAATGATCAAAAATACCTCAATGATATGAAATTCAAATGCGGAGTGTGTAGCTCAGTGCTTCTCTCTATGAGGCAAAAAACGCTTCTGTTCAGTATTTTTCCTATTTATTTGTTTTGTAATATTAGAGTCACTTGATTATACCTAACGTGTGCTGAACTGTTTTCTATCAATGTTGACACCTCCCTGAAAATCCCATAGAAAATTAACATACATAATACATTGTATATTTTTGGTCTGTGAATAGATCTGCAGCTTTCCTTTATATTTCTATAATATCCAGAATAAGGTGTGTGTCCCTTCATTCACTGATTGTGAGACACTCACACATAGAGACACTCACACAGACACTCACACTCAGACATATGCACTCATACAGAGACACATGCACTCACACAGAGACACATGCAGAGACCATGAACGCAAGCTCTCTTCCTCAAATTTGCAGGTCATTGCAGGACCATAAATCAAGCATAAACGCTCATTCACCTAAAAGACAGATTAAAATAGGAAGAAGAAGCTGAAATGTTTGGATTCAGTACAGTTACATTTTCAACTTTTCAATTTTCAAGGAGAGGGTGTATGTCTAAAGAACAACTGTGTAACTGCTCAAGCATTTTCACTTGAATGTCGATTTATGGTCCATGAAGGACTCGGTGTAGCAGCCTCATCTAGCTGGCTGCATACAGCATTGCTGATTGGCTGCAAAGCTGAGCATGCTCACATAGAAAGAGTACACTTTTACAAAAATGAACCCTCTCAGGAGCCTAGCTAAATCCTGGCGGTGTAAAAATCACCTGCAACAGTTTTTTTTTTTTTTTAATGCAAAGCTAGAAAAACATAGTGCATGAAAACAAATGTTATCATGCACTACTAATTCCCCTGTATCAGATGCATTCATAGCCCAGCTAACTTGCAAATACCTTTAAAGGCTATTTTACACCAATTCGTTCTTATGTGCCATCAAAATCAAGTCTACTAATTTTAATTAGCATACTTTATAACATTTTAAATGGAGCCCCACGACTAAACCTAGGGCTTTATTCAGTTGGAGATGATAAATAAACAAGACTGATTCTGCTCAAAAATTAAAGTTGGCATATTTTTCATTTATTAACTTTCTATTATCATCTCAATCCATGTACTTTTTTCTGCTTTTGATGTAGCTATACTGCAGCGTAGTCATTTTTTTTTTTCAAAGGTCATCATACTCCAAATATTTTTGTGAAAATTCAGTCAATGTCATATTTTATAGTGAGATAATAGACTATCTGAGCATGTGCTACTCCAGACTTCTAATTGTACAGATTAGGATTAGACCATCTAATAGCACACACTTACTCTTCCTAATCATCATAGACGTGGGATTTATGGTCAAACCATGAGCCATGCAAACAGACTGCAGGCAGAGTAGAAGTATGTGCACAACACAGCAGTGAGATATTAGACTATCTGAGCATGTGCTACTACAAATTCTAATTCTACAGATTAGCCCACCCAGAAACACACTCTTTCCCACTAATTTTATACTCATTAACTTCAGTATTTGTAAGGTATGCGTCTTGGAAGTGATACATTAGGTAGATTTCATTCCTCGCAACAATCCTTCTATGTTTAAATATAACCTTTAGAAAGAACAATAATTTCCAGTCCCTTATTGAAGTAATAATGGGTAGCTTAATAAAGTGGTATTAAGTATAAGACAGAGAAGATCTTAAATAAAGGGTATGGCGGTCTAGATTTCAAAGTAGGAGTGCCTAATGATTACTCCTGATTTGCAATATATTGTAAAGTACTTAACTAAATTTCTAATCCAGCAAGTCTATCTTCTACAAGTGCTTGTTTTTATTAGATATCTAGGTTATAACTATAACTGTAATTCTCAGTAATATTTGTACAACATTTGTATATGTTATCTTCTAAGTACAGCAATCAATGGATCTTTGGCCATCACCCTATTACATGCCATTGTATGTTTACAAGGGAACATTTAAAAATATTCCTGTTTTTACTTAAAAATATACAAATTCAGCAAAATGTATCCTGGAAATTAACCATAATATGGTATGTAAATCGATTGTGACTACCATAAATCCCATAATTTCATCCTAATGTGCAATGAAGGATGACAGGATTTCATTTGTGTAATACAGTGTTGCAAACTTCACAGCTGCTTCTCTCCACCCCATATGGTGTCCAGTGGATAGGAGCAGATTATTAGGAATTTTTGCCTGTATTGGACACCGAGGTGTGAAAGGATAAAAACAATACTATTAGTAGGACAGCCTCCTGAGCAAATGTTCTCCTACTTCCTGTTCAAGTAAAAGGGGTGGAGAGAAGCAGATCTGCTTGATTCTGTAGTGCTACATTTCAAATGCATTTTTAAAAGCTACAATGTTCTTCTTTATTGTTAATCATTATTAAATAAATAAATGAAAGGCTACTGTATTACTACTATTAGACTGTAGTCTAAAGCTGGTAAATTACACTTTTAGACAAAGAGCTACACCATGTGTTTAGTTCAATGCTATCTAACCGCTTTGCTGTCTTGGGCCAGGCTTTAGACCACATGCAGGTGGACCTGGATCAAAAACATACATATGGGTATCAAATTTCCCAAATAGGGGGGAAATATCAGGGAGATCTCACCTCAACTCTATTCTGGCATATAAATACAGCACATTAACACCTGATAATCTACCTACGTCTATATAAAATAATAACATGCATTAAATTTCCACCCCAATTATTAATAAAGACATAGAATATTTCTGCATTATACAATAACCAGCATGGAAGTGAATAGTAAGAATGACATGTTAATAAAAAATATGCTTCTGGATGTCCATAACCTAAAATTTGGATTAGCTCACACAGATAAAAAAAATATTCCACTGTTCCCGTCATTTTGTCCCACTGTCACACTCTCATCTGTAAAACACTTGAAGATTATACACAAGCCACTAATGCCAGCAGAATTAAGGAAAGTTCTTAACTGGTGTTCTAATTAGCTAATCACATTTTCTCTTGATCAGTAAGAGATACTAATCATCCCCAGAGCCTTTCCTTGTGATTGGAGCATGCTATGTACATCAGAACAATTATCTCAAGCAGATGCAAGAACAGAGGAAAAAACTTCCTGCCAATCAAGCAATCCTTGATATTTATTCCAGCCCAGGATTGCAGCTCACATCAAACTCACCGCTTCATAAACCTTAACGGCAGGATGATGAAAAGTAAAAAAATCTGCTTCCAAAGAAAGTACAGTAATATTACATTCACTGCTTCAGATTTCTATATGGAAGACTTTAGCACTGCCAAATAATATAATAAAAATTATACATACTAAAGATAATAAACATGTAAATCAACTTTTTTACACCTAGGGTTATGATAGTGATGGCTGAGTTTTTTTTTTTTACAAGAATCACATTTTGAAAACACAGCTAGTGGACTTGAATAAAGATATTTTCTGCATTCATACTTTACAGGCCGTGTGTAGTCCTGTATTAAAAAATATATAATCTCATCTAAAATCGCTTAACTAATTTGTTTACTTCCAGCTCTTTATCTGTAATCTGACTTTCATGCTCTGCACTCCTCAGAGACAGCACTCACCAAAGTAGCAAATGACCTGCTCTCAGCCAAGTCCAAAGGCTATTACTCTAATTTCTCTTGAGTTATCTGCTGTTTTCACCATGACTGGTCACCCTCGGCTTCTTCTTCAAACTCCCCAGCTATTACTATTCCCTTCCTCTGCCACAATCCTTACACAAAATATATCACTTACTACCTTTTATTTTTTAGAACTCGGTAATCACCTACTGCCATGGAGTGATACTGGACTCTGCACTTTCCTTCAAGCCACACATTTTGTCTCCAGTTAAAACATGAAGATTTCAAGTAAAGTACATCACTTGAATTTGCAATTTGCAGCTCTCCTTTAAATAATACAACACTATATGCAGACACTATTGTGAGATATTTGAAAAAGATGGAGCTAAAAGGTGTTCCTGAAAACAGTACCAATGTGTAAACTATAAACTATAAAATCCCACTAGCAAGGCCTAAACATTAAGAAATGTTGGGGTCATGTTAAAATGATTACACAACTTAGTATATACAAATATGTTAGGGTATGTAGAGTAGTAATGGCAAATGTATCCACTGTTTACACAGGATAAAACAATTCTCAGTACTCAGTATCCCAAGTAGGCTGGAAGACCATATAATTTATAAAGATAGAAACAGAGCACATATTTCATAGTGTATAAATATACTGTTAGTAAAGGTTGCAAGAATATATAATTACTCTAAATCTTATATATAATAATAATAATCCTAATGTTATAGTAATCTTAAACTATAATGACAAATATATAATATATATATATATATATATATATATATATATAATATATATAAAATTACAAAATAAAGTAATATATAAAGTGTACATATACACACACACACTTATATACACATATACTCACAAATTACATTGGTCACAGAACTGGTTTAAACGTTGCTATTGGATCTTGTTCAAGAACAGAGGGGGAATCCTATAGATACAGCTAATTAAAATGCCATACACATAATGCAACAAGATACCTCACATTTTAATCTCAATGTCTGGGGCGGTCCAATAACCGAAAATGATTTCCAAAACATGGCAGACATGTATAAACATACTGACTGCACAGGTAAGGTGTGAAAGCCACTGATCAGTTTGGTCTCTGAAATTTTCAAAGATCAACAGACACCGATCAGGACACTCTCTAGGATCTTCTTGTCTCCCTGGATTGAACAAACACTTGTGTTGAACCCCTCTCAACTGATGCAGACAAGAATTATTGGAGCACTAATGCTGCACCTACTGATGCATTTCAACCTCAAGGACTTTTTAAGAATCTATGTGGTCCAGTATAGTTTTGTTCCTCTTACTAGAAGATCATGGAGAGTTCTCTGAAAAATATACAGTCTGTTGATCTCTGGACAATCTGGAAGGGAGTGTGAAGCTCTAATACATGCAAGTCATATTCATGTCAGCAATATTTCGTACAGGAGCTTATCAGCATAGTATACTTTGCTTACCCTGTTGATCCATGTTTGAGATAAGCAATTACACTCGGACCATGTCTCCCTGTTTTTTCTTTTTCTCCATGTTATGTGAAAGATGCAAGTAATCCAGCATTGGAAGGGAAATTCGATAAAAATTCCCATTTGTATTCAGATTTCCTGGTGATACTTCCATTATTTGTACATATTATATTAAATTAATTACTATATAGTCTTCCGCTAATATTAACAGATGTATACATATTATATTGACAATGTGATTTTTTACTATTATAAATAATGTTTTCATGATTCTCTACACACTATAGATATTTTTTTATAAACAGTAGTGCAATAGCACATACTGTATATCTGGTTGGTTGGAAGCCTCTGCTCTAGGGCATATTACTATTAGAAAGTTTCATTTTTGGTTTTTATATGCGGTCAATCACATGTTTATGGGTTTTACTTAGATGGGTTTCTATTTGTCAGTCATGACAAAGAATCGAGATATTGTTACACCAGTTGGTTACATGTTTAACCATTGACTTTCAGTATCAGGCAAACCATAACTATGCAGACCTCATAGTGTCAAGATAAGAAAGGCCTAAAACACCTAGCCACACATTTTATACAAAGTAACTTAAAGGGACACTGAGGTCACCATATATGCTCTGCACTACCAGACAGGAGGTAGAAAAGCATGTGGGAAAAGTGCTTTTAAAGCATACCATTATTATGGAACACTTATTTAGAACAGAAGGTAATGATTCATATATGTACCACAAAATAAGAAATGGACCAATGGTTGAAACCACAACATTATCAGTCATGGATTATATGATATTGTTTTCTCCAAATTGATGAGAAAAGAGAGAGCACAAAAAGGGCCACTATAATGGACAGTTGTCTTATCAGGGGTAAAATATGAGTGTATAGGCTCATGAGAGCTCCCACTGAAAACAAAAGGATTGTCAAATGCCAAATATAATAAATATGGCACAAAAGTAAAAATTGAATACATCTTTATTTTCACATTTAAAATACAACAAAGGCACACATAAATAAAATTAACACCATATGAAGATTCTGTCTTCATCGCTGTTTCATAGACTGACCTTTGGGTCTGTACTCACATTTTGTGGACAATATGATTGTGATTTCATTGTATATGTAGCTATATTTCTGTCTTCTATTTGTAAGAGATATTTTATGCGTAATAGATCTATATCTATATATATATATATATATATATATATATAAAAAATTACTATTGACCTTTTATTTACGTATCCTTTGGTTGCTTAACACCCCTTTGCTTATATCAAAAAAATAACTTTATTTGGATACCTATGATCCTAGACAATGCAGAAAATGTATAAGAGTGCTTACAACTTTGCATAATACCAAAGTCACAGTGCTAAAATATATTTGTACATAAAAATAATCAGCTCTGAATAAATCAATCTAGGCCCTTTCATCCATAAACTGATATAATACTGTTATTCTGGATCTTAGCTCATCAACTCTCATAAATCAGGTTATAGTGATAATCCTGTTAATACAGGATACACTGATAATCACAGAGTTGAAAAATGTAAATAAAAAAGCACATAGTATACATATTGTTAAAAACAAAAACATATATATAGTGGGACACAGGTGTTCAATATCTCCAAAAACAGGGGATTCTCTCAGTCAATGTAACAACTATATATTTTGCTAAACAGAAATTCCCATAGTTACAGCAAAAATAAGATTAGCAAATCATTAGAGGATAATTGTATGGGAGGGTAATAACATGTAGAAAAAAATACTTGGGATTCAGTTTCCCTCTCTCCACACTCCTTCTCCTTGTAGATATTGACTTTTGAGCCCTTTAAGCCATATTACATGAAACTAGAACCTGCCCCACTAAAAAATAAAATGCCAACGGTCCGTTTCATCCTTTCAGAGGACTTTCTCTAAGGCTGTATTGTACTGGCTTCTCCTTTGGCTTATAAAGCCCTGTTACTTCTGGGTTTCGCGTGAGCGTAATTACGTCATGACGTTCGCGTTTACGCGATGACGTCATAACGTAACGTTGTATTCAATTCAATAAGCCTTCGTTTCCTGAATTCATTAAACTTTATTTAACTTTATTTAGCGTCATCACGTCATGACGTTTGAGTTTACTCGATGACGTCATGACGTAACGTTGTATTCAATTCAATAAACTTTAGTAAGCCTCCGTTTCCTGAATACATTGAACTTTATTTAACTTTATTTAGCCTCTGTTGTTTCAACTCATTCAACTTTATTAAGCCTATGTTGTTACATTGATATTACTTGAAATACCATTTCTATATATCTTCTTTTTCAAAACCCATATTGTGCCCTATACTTCTCAGTATCAGTATAAGATACCCTGTAAACTATTAGTAAGTGCAAACTAATAACAATAAATACTACAGCTTATTGAAAACCTTTAACCCTCTAGTGCTCAAAAAAAAAATATTATAAAGATTTGTATGTGCTAATCTACATTACTAAAATGTATTTAGTGGTGATAACCAAAATATATTTATATAGATTGGATGTTAGATTCTGTGTGTCATTGTTTTACAATCTTTTAAATATTTTGATCATATAATATTGATCATAAGTGAAAAGAAAAAAATATATATATTTTCCTTAATATAGTGAATATTAGATTCCCTATTAATATAACATTCTAAAAAGAAGACAGTATTTTTATGATGTAGGCTATTATGAATAAAGATAGAATGTTTAAATATCCCTATACAGAATAGGACCTTCCTACAGGAATGCTGAATAGGAATAGCCTTCATTGAGGCCTTTCGGGTATTTGCAATCTAATGAAAATATCCATTTGCTCTCCATTTGTAATAATCATCTATCTGCATCTACTCCTCTTGGACTTCTCCATAGCCTCTCTAGAACTTGAAATGTCATGGCTTCTGGTTTATTTTCATGAAAGTATTTCATATGTCTGGAAACAGGAGTATATATACTGTATATATTAATTTACTGCTCTATCCATGCAGAGATTCATAAGATCTTAGCATTATTCCCTTCTCTTATTTGTAAGAGAGATGTTATGCTTAATATATATATATATGCTTTTTTAACTTATTGCTTAATTTACACCGATGCTCATAACATATATTTTATCACATACTTACTATTTCTGAGGCCATCTGATTATTCACCTAGGTTAAGATATACCTTTTTCTTTTATTAATGTGTATGTCACAATACTATTTGTGTACTATGTAGTATCTCTCTTGTTATGAAAGGGTTAAAGTGGGCGTGCCAATGCAGGCTATTTAAGCTCCTACCATGGAAAACGCTGTAACTCTCTGTAGAAGCTGAAAACTAGCGAAACGTGTGTTAGAGTTGTTTGTTTCTGTCCCCTAATGCTTTCCGTAGTATAGACAGGCACGCGCCGGTGACGTCACTAGTGTGCATGCATGGTTTGATGCCTGATACTGCTACTACCCGGAATAGTGATTCAGTAGGACATTAGTTTAGTCCAAGAGAGTAGGTCAACTTTGATATTTACTTTTGAAAACTTTTTATCTTCGGTGTATGATGATGCGTTATCGCATATAGCTAAGAGTTTAGACCTACCCCTGCATCTTATGGGTATAATGGAATAGGAGTCAATATGGCAGAAATTCTGATTTGATAATCTGTTGACAGGTTGGAGTTTATTTGGCTTGTCCATTAGTAGTCCATAATAGCTCTCCCATACTGCTTGATAGTGATATTGGATCATAAGTCACCGTAGAAGTACCCTATATATTTGTAATATCCCTCTTTATTGCTGGAGGGATACTTACATCATTGGATTTTGGGGCTAGTAACTTGGGAGCAACTATCTGATGTTAAAACAGAGTGCTGCGTATTAGTTCCACTTCGTTAAGGGTATCCCTGACATACTGCATTATGAGTGACAGAATCTTCATATGGTGTTGATTTTATTGATGTGTGCCTTTGTTGTATTTTAAATGTGACAATAAAGATTTATTCAATTTTAACTTTTGTCCCATATTTGCTATATTTGGCATTTGACAATCCTTTCGTTCTCAGTGGTAGCTCTCATGAGCCTATACACTCATATTTTACCCCTGATAGGACAACTGTCCATTATAGTGACCCTTTTTGTGCTATGTGTAATATGGAACAAGCATATAGATCTAAAAAATTCAGTTCTTTACTCTCTCTATGCCTGTATAAATGTATATTACACTTTTAGTAACAATAAATTTAAGAATCACTTATGGCACAACGTATAAATAATACTCAATGGTGAGCAGTTTTCATAATTCATTAAAAATACCAAATTATTAACCTTTATGTATTCCTTATTAAACAAAAGAAAGTTACGTCAGTCTTCATTGTCAAGTTTAAAAAAAAATATTGTTCTTTTATCAATTATTGCAACCATTTAATATTATATGAAATATATTAAACTAAAGAAACAAAATATATTTTATTTAATGCTGCCATTTAAATGGCTTGCAAATAAAACAGTAAAAATATATTTCTTAGAAAAGCCTCTTCTACACTCATATAAACCTTTGTCTGTCTAGCCTTACAGTGAGTGACAACCCAGAATGTATAAACCCAAAAGAAAACTAATGCTACTGGTGATAAACCATATAGGGTTAAATGGTGTATATAAGTTAACGGCTAACATAAGCCTATAAAGCTTCTAAATATTAGGGCATATAACACTATAAATGCCATTAGGTGAAAAAAATAGTGAAAAGAATAATTGTGAAAAGGATAATTAATTATAAAATAGGCTAGTGATAATCACGTGTAAATAATAATATATTGATATTGTTATTAATATTAATATTTGAATATTAACCCAAAGGGGAAGTAGTTATATTCCTCTGTGTGTGTATTTAATCAGAATGGTGTTTTCCTATAAAAGGAATAAAAGGTCACTGCTAGAAATATTCAGACAAGACCATCCTCATGTATACAACAAAAATTGTAAATCATAGGATGGTCAAAAAAAGGGGAGTATAGGGGGCTATAAAAAATATATATTAAAACCAAAAACAACATAGGAAGACCAGAGGGATATTGGATTAATATAACAGAGTATATGCTCAAATGCTGCAAAATGTCACACACTTTGGATGTATAGAATCTTTGCCACTTAATGTAAGCAAAAAATAAACATGATGATAAATGGTCTAAATCTGCCCAATGCTTCTCACTGTAGCGTGAGATGTTGTAAGCACTGGGTTTACCCTAATAAGGGGACCATATCATAGTGTGGCAATAAAGAGGTCCAGAGTGCATACATATAAATATAGGTATAGATATAAACTGCTATATAAAAATATATAATGATATAGATGCAGCTTGCTTACTTACTCTGTTTTGGATCTTTCCTCTGGTCTCCTAGCTTGTAGTTCAAATGCCAAACCATTTAATATCCAGTACAAAATCTTAAGCAATTATCACTTGCAACTGTCCCTTGTAATGGGTCTTTCTGTTCATCATATCCATATTCTCTTTTTTGTCAATATAGTATGAAATATTCATTTCCTTATAATCAGTTTCATTGCAGCATTTTTACATAAGATTTTACAATTCCAGACTCAATTAATGTTTTTTGGGGTTTAATCCACTGGCTATTCCAAATTGCTTCAATAAATCAAAGCGGGATCCTTTTACAAGCTTCCAGCATCTCTCTTTTCAGATTTGTACACACAACACTACAGCTTGTTCTCCTTGGCTCCAGCAACCGTTTTGTGGTGTTACCTTTCAAGCACTCAACTTGTTTCAATTTTGTATTATATTCTTCGCTGCTGGCTACTACTAACGAAAGCACACTGGGACATCCCAATGTCACACCTGATATGTCCCAAAGCACGTTTCACAGGTACATGCCTGCTTTGTCATAGTAGCTGCCCAGTTGTTTATATGTGGTTTAATTGTCATTTCTCCATTTTATCTTCTAAACAATTTTACATCCAAAAATTATAATTTGTTCTTGTTCTTATTCATTGCTAAAGTCAAATATATCTTATGTTTGGTTAAGTGCTGAAAAGACTGTTCTAATTTACTAGCAACTTGGCCGTCAAAAAATGACGGTCAATAACATTTTAAGCCATGGGAATGCTGTTTGAATCGTAATTGAAACCGTTTTATACTGTGAGGATCTTCAGCGCTCATTGCGAGCCTCTCATGTTGTGTACTTTTGGTCCTCTGAGAGAGAGATATATTACTATGTATATGTAGTTAAGTAATAATAAATTATTTCTGCAATAAATAAATATACTTTAATTATTTATATTTGATAATATGCAGCAAGCAAGAGGATGAAGAGCTAGCAATCTGTTTGTAATTTGCGTCTGCATAGAATATACATTTTGAGTGTTGGTGCCCTCCTTAAGTGTAATGAATGTTTGAACTGTGCATTCTAAATAGGCTGCGTGCGCGAGGTAAAGCCGTTGGTTTATTGTGTAAAGCGGAATTGTATAGTCGTAATGTTATTAATGTGTTACGCGTCTCGTGAGCATTTTTCGGCTTTTGTAATAGTGTATTTCGTAGGTCGTAGTGTGATGTGTAAAGTGCTACGCGTTTTGCAGTGTTTTGCGCGGTCCAGGGTCGTGTAGCCTCGTTTTCATTTTTTTCGTGTGGCGAAAATCGTCTAAATCAAGTTAAAATTGCGTTCCAGCTCACTCACAGACGTCCTGGCTGTTGCCCCATGCTGTCTGGGATGTTTTTGTAATTTTTTTAGGTGTAGTTAGTGTGTTTTTCGGGTTTTTGGTTCGGCCGCTGATCTTGTAATTTTTTGCAGATTTTTGGTTCGGCTGCTAATCTCGTAATTAAGTCCTGCGTCTCATAAGTGATCTGAGTTTAACGGCTCGCCTCTCTACGCTAGTGCTCCGGGTTTAATGGCTCGCCTCACCTAACTGCTCCAGGTTTAACGCCTCGCTACGCAAGGCTCGCTGAAGATGAGCACCTGCGGCACTCATCGCTAAGTCATACTCACCACGCAACACAGCGTGACGACAATTCTTAGACAATTATATTATGTGATTTGCTGATCCCTTCCATAACATCAATACTGGAGGATCCGGGTTACAGACGACCTGTACTTAAGAGCCTGTACTTAAGAATGGGCTCCCAAGGCTCTTTGTAAAAGCTTATTTTTAATTTATGTTTCTTTGAATTAAAAGAAAGAGCACAATAGTTTCTGTAACTTATTATTACATATAATACACTGTATTATTATTATTACCACATATGAGTCACTATATTATTTTTACTATTATTATTATTCATTAGGGATCTGAGTTACATACAAATCCAACCTAAAGAAGTTCTCTGGAACAGACATCATCTGTGACTCGAGGCCCGCCTGTACATCCTCGAGATTCCTATGCCATTCCAAAACATTACACAGGTATGTGGATAAGGTTGCCTGCTAATAAAAAAAAACTATTTATGTAGTATACTCAAATATAGAGCCTCTATCTTTAATTCCACAAGCCATATTTCCTCATCCAAAATTATTACAATCCACTCTTTACATTTAATCTTCTGTATTATTCATATAAGACGTTACACCCTCAACTAGAAGCTGCAAATAAAAATCAGTATATTCGCAAATGTTCTCTGAACACGGACCTATTCCCGGAGTCTCCACAATATTTTTGGTATCTTAGGAATTGCATAAAATTTGGGTAATTTTGGATTCCCCAGATTCAGAAAAGCACTAGTTTTAATATTTATAATTCCACTCATCTATGCTCTCATTTCACTTATATTAAATGGTATTGTCTGATCAAACAACATTTTTATACCAATCCTTATTTCTTAAAATGTTATTATACAGGAGGGAAACATCAGATTTAGGTAACCATACTTTATTTTCAATGCTTTTGTTTCTGTTTTATGTTTATTACTGTCCAATGATAGTGCATATACACTTTCATAGTCCTTGTCTACAATAGTTCCTACCTCCCAAAGATCTAACAATTCCTTTAAATATTTATAATCCTTTGCAGTAAATTGATGTTATTTAAATTGTTTTTTTTATTATAGTATTTTTTCACTAATACTTTGCTGAGAAACTAATGTTGATCTTGTATCACATCAAATTAGTTCATTTGCAGATTTTTACACTTTCATGACACTGATTTAAGTACCTTCTACAAATGGTTGTTGATTATCCCTAATTCTTAACATCTCTTGACTAGGGAATTTACTTACTCCTTTTCTTATTGCTCTTTTCATTCTACCTCATTCCCTTTTTGCCTTCATTTTCACAAGCTTCTGAATTACCTGACCAACGAGATTCTTCTTTGTTTTACTGTTCCTTGTGTTCTCAACCAGGTCTCATATTTATTTGCATTTACATTATTTTCCATTAACTATAAATTGTAACAGCCTTATTAAATTTCAATTCGGTAAATTTAAAAGGGCTCTATTTTAGCACATAACATATTTTATTTACAGAAGTGTTTAGTTAGTAAGGACCTTGCTTTTGGATAGAAGTTCACTAACTAAAAAATTCTGTAATAAAAATATGCTATCTGCTTAAATAGAGCCCTTTTAAATTTACTGAATCACAATTTAATAAGGCTGTAAGTTTCCAAACACTTCTGAATTTCTCTTACCTTTTCCTGAAACTATTTTGTATGTCCAAAAGGTTTTATCTTCTCTAGGTCTATTATGTTCTATTATTAAACCCATCAATCTTAATTAACAAGAAGTCAATTCCATAATCCATAACTCTCTAGCTTGATTAGCATGTTCAACAAATGTTGGAAAATTTGAACTCGCAAACCTTTAGGTATTATCTTATTCTCTTTCATATAATATTATACCCTAATTATTTTCTTTAACAGATATTGAAAAGAGTCCCCACCCCTTTCTTCAACTCTTTTCTCTTGTGTTTTAATGCATATGCATCACATTTATCAAACCAACCTTCTTCTTGGTCTAATGTAATAAAAAAAAAACTACAATCCAAACTACGAAGAAATACCTACCACATATTGCAATTACATCAACACATTGAAAGAGCAATAAAAAAAATAAGCCATCACATATAGATATTATTGAATATTGAATCCATGTATCCAGCTCATTATTCATTATACGTTTTTATCTCTTACTAGGCATGTCTTCTTATATTTTTCACTTATTCATTACACCTTTATTAACATTGTGTTTTTAATAAAGGGAAGTAGTGTAATAAACTTTATTATAGGTACACATGTAAAAAAGTCTCCAAAAGCTCCCACTTTCTGAAGGAAAAAGAAACAGTGGGCTGGAAAAGGAGATAGGGATATTCAAATAGACACCGACACAAAATATAATAACATATGATAAAATCTCAGACTTGATTAATCAACTTAACGTATCCAGCTCACAAAATAAGGCATAATTTCTCTTATATGTTAGAGAAAATCTGAGGAGGAATCCTAGTTTGCCATTCTGAGGACTCAAAAATAAGAGGAGACAGAGCATGCTGTGTTTCGAGTTAAGACAGTAAGTGAGCGATTTATGGTCCTTTCAGGTCCTGAGGAAAAGGGAAAGCTTGAGTGCAGCTCTTTATCAGGCAGGAAGAGAGAAGCAGAAGTATTTCTCAGATGAGCACCTCTACTCTATTTGTATAATGAACTGAGCCTCCTGTTGTCAGTATACACAAAGCAGCACGGTGCTCCCATGCACTGTTTGTTTTACTATAGTGTTGCACACTGCAATCCTGCCATTTAACAATCTTTCCCCAAAAATGCCTCCGTGCCTGGCTACAACCATCAAGTGCAATGTGTAAAAAAAAAAAAACTAAAATTCAAATACACTGTTATGCTAATGAGGCACATCCCTCAGTGATGCACCCCTAGTAAAACATTCATTCAATTTTCATCTGATTTCAATTCTTCCTTTGGACAAAACCATTAATAGCATGTTGCAAGTATAAATACTGACATGAAAGCTGATAATGAAAGCATATGTCCAAGAAATGGCCATCATCTACAGTGCTTGGCAAACCAAAAAGGCATAAACTAAAAAATAATTTGTTTGAATATTACCCGGTAACTAACACTGGTAGTCATGTTCTTTTTTCATATCATCTGTAAATCCTAACCTAGGTTCCTACATCTATCAGACAATTTGACAATATCCTTCCCAACCATTATCACCACAGGCTGTAGAAGTATCATTTAACAGCTAACAGCTGTCTTTCATCTCAGATGGTCATTTATTGGTAAATTGCTGGATTTTAAATGGTCTTTGAGAAGGAAACTGAACTGTGGTGCCAACTGTGATAACTACTATTTAGTCACCTTGTTATTCTATCAAACATAACAACAACTCACCATGTGTTGGTGGAGTTCCCATCAGAGGTTCACCAAGTACTCCTACCATAAACCAGAATATCATGTTTAAGTATACACATCATCAAAAGAGATATGCTGTGTAAGATACATTGGGCCTCATTCTATTAGCGGCCGCAGCCGTTGCGGGGCCGCAAGGACCGGCCGCAAGCTATTCTGCTATTCTATTCCCTTATGGCCGGAGGCTCCGGCAGGCTTGCGGCCGGTGCCTTGCTATCTCTTGCGGCCGCTCGCGCCGGAGGAAAGCCTTTGATCTAAAACGGCCGCAAGAGATTTGCAATTCAATTGCTCCGGGAAACCTCTCTGCAAGGCTAAAAGCGAGCAGCAGCTTACTTGCTGGAAAGAGGTCTCGCTAGCACCAATTAAGCACATAAAATAGCTCAAATAAAGCCATCCTGCACTTTGAGAAGACTATAAAGGGATTTTAGGTGTTAGAAAAAATAGCACATAATTATCCTGTACTCAAATCCGTAAAATATTTTATTTTTAATATCCGTAAAATATCCATGTAAAAAGTCCAGAGTGCTTGGAGCACCTCAGACACACCCACGCCGCAGCCGGAAAATAAACAGTTAATTTGAACTCGGGTTTGGGCAGATGTGCAAGCTTGAGAGTGGGTTTCTTTTAATCCTCATGTCCCCCAATATGATCCCTAGCATTTACAGAGCTGTACAGTGCAGGCTTGAATTTATTTTTGAGTTTTTATATTTCTGAGATTACGGCCGGTTCCAAGATATGCGGCCGGCCGTAAAAGGAGATCCTTGCGGGGCCGTATAATAGAATCACGAGTTAACTGAACCCCCGCAAGGAATCGCAGCCTTACGGCCGATTTACGGCCGATAATAGAATGAGGCCCATTGCATATATGTTGTGCTATGTTAAAAAGTTAGTGACATTTTTCTGATATTTTTGATGATTCTGATTTATTTATGCTGAGAATTGTATAATTTACATCCTAGTAGCATTACAAATTATTTATTATCATAATCGGTGCCTTACATTAGTAAGTAGAGCAAGCTAAAGACAAATGTTTGCCAATGAAGACAAAATAATGTATCCTCTGCTTCAAAAAGCTATGTGAGGCTAACCAATTAAATCCATTAACTAGACCACTACTACACACCAGTTGAGCCAACATCTACTCTGCTAGGAAACAATTGTTATTATGAATTTGCACCTCCACCGGCTGTCACTTCTCATATCTGAGTATGCAACGTAGAGTCTTGGGGCACTGTAATTTAAGCCCTGCTTCTTCTGGGAAAAGTTAATAAAAGGTCTTTTTTATATTATTGCATATATATATTTTAACTTAACCCACGGTCATGACTAATCCTTGTGGCACTGCTCCTTTATATATTTTAACATGAAGAACAATGTACAGATGTTCTTATATGAAAGTAATATTGACTTATCTAAATATCTTTCAGGTCAGGTGATACTTATGCAGTGACACTGGTAGTTCTCTCTTCTTATAAACATATGATATCGTTTAGGGCATTCATTAATTAAATTTAATAGCAAAGAGAGTCACATTTTATAATTCGGTTACAAATTGTATTTATATTTCAGTAAATTCCATGACTTCACTTATAACATCCATGCAAAGTTGTCTTTAATATTTTGCGTGAAAACAGCTATAGACTTTGAATATCATTGTGCGTTTTAAGCCATTGCCTTAAAAAGAAATCTTCAATCTAGAGAATATAATTTTACAATGTATACTACAGATCTGTATAAATACTAATAATTTGTACACAATTACATTTTACTACAAACATATATAAATTATTTTTTACAGAGACAATTCATAGATTAATATGTAAGTGCAGATTGGGTGTTTTATTGTAATTATTGTTTGATATTCAAATAGTAATTTAGTAATAAATTAGTAATAGAAAAATATTTTGCCAAGTCGTGCTATGTGAAGCGCTATGAGAAAAAAGAGCTAAAATTGGCATTATATCACCATATTGCTCAGACAGCGTTATGGTGAAACGGAGAACGCTGAGCAGGGATTTAAAGGGATCGGCGCTAAAAAAGAGCAATGTAGTGGGGTTTAGTGTTAAGCAGGGAATTAGAGGAAAAAGAGCGCTATAGCGAATCAGCACTCAAATGGATAGCGTTAAGCGGGGTATACCTGTAAATAGCAAAAATAACATCACCAATTACAATAATCCATAGTTAAAGATATATTTCCTCTAATGTATATGTAACCTCATAAAATTTTGTATGTAGCCCTAAGAAAAATGTTTGAAATTTTATAAAGCATTTCTTTGACATCCTTATATTCATATGAAAGGCCACCAACCACTCCACTGTCTGACACTGACACACGAAGGACCAACCTGCTCCTACATGTAAGACTACAGGACTCATGTGTGTGCAATTACATGCTCAATTCAGTACGCAAAACATGAACACTAATCGCCCTCTCACTTCTTAGCACATATTAGCACCAAAGGATGGTGAGAAAAACGATCCCCTAAACCAAAGTAGAAAAAGGCACAAAAACTGTGTATAATTGCAAACATTTTCAAAGTTGCAAAAATGCAAGTATATAATTATAGGGATATGCATGGCATCAGAGGGGATTTTATTGGAACAAAGTGAATCAACACAAAATTGTTAAAAAAATGACAGTTTTTCATGTAGGTTGAAATACAAACTAATTTATTGCACCATGTTCCCCTCATGTTCCAATTTCTCTCTAATTATAGAATTGCTGTAAGTAATCCTATAATGTCTTTTGGCCAATTAAGCTATATACATGTAAATAAACACCACTTAACATTAAATGGCCTCAGAAAAAATAACATTAATAATAAAAAATAACATTTTAATTCTAGTTTTACTTGTTGCTCGGGTTAATTTGCTACAAGCAGGTTCAAGGAAACCTGCTTACAAAAGAGCTACACCAAGAAAACATTCCTCTTTTAATCCTGAGGCACATAAACACATTTTCACTTATTATAAAGACATGGCGTTCAATGTTGCACTCCTAACTTAGAGCCCCATTCAATTGAGATTTCGAGAGATCCTGGAGCATATAAGTGAGGTCAAAAGCTTTTTTGCTATTCAATTAGCATATTTTTGCGGGCTTGGATCAGCTTCCGAGTTTCGAGCTTGTAAAAATGGCGATGGGTATACTCCTAACCTACAGCCTCAAGAAGCTTTAGATCTGTCACTTTTGCAAGGTTACAATCGCAAATCGCTATTCAATTGCTCAATTTCCCCAAACCCGCAAATGTTTTCACACTCGTAAATGGCAAATGAAGGATAAAATCCTACGAGTGCTGAAGAGGACCCACAGGGGGTTAAACACCTATTTGTAGCACTGTAAATGCAAATAATAAATCACTACTGCACTGTAAATAACGGAGAAAGTGATGATAGACATTAGAAATAATTGCACAACAGTCTCAAGCTTGCAAATTGTCAGGAAAAGTAATTTATTTGTATGTGTAATTTCGAGCTTAAATTGATCTCAGGTATCAATGAGTTAATACATATAAGGCCACCCACATGTACTAGAACAGTATTGGCACTAATTTTCATGATTCTTTATTTTTAAAGTTTTGCGACTCTGATCCAACCCCCGAACCTAATTGATTGACATGTAACCTCCGTGTTTTACTGCTGTAAAAATGACAGTCTCATTTACTGGGCGGTTACGGGCTTGCTGAATTAATCAGTTTCCAGACCAAAACTGCACTGAACCAGTGCATGGTTTACGGTTTTTGCTTGGGGCTCGTAACTTGCAGTTTTGAGCAATTGAATAGCTTTGAAATCAGAGATAAATGGGAGCCTGCAACTCACTCGCAGACATTCGGCTGTCTGAGATCGAGTTGGGGGCTTGGAATTGAATATGGCCCTTACACTGTTTTAGTATAGCTGTATTTTTGGTTTTAAGAGGCACAATCCAAGACAAAGCATCCCCCTGCATCCATGCAAACAACCTCATGGCTGAAACTTACAAAAAATGTGTAAATACAATTTTGTATGTCCTTGTGCTTTTTTTCTCTCATGAAATTAAAGTTATATTTTAGTCACCTCAATACTGCTTAGCATTTCAATTACCTTAGTTGAAGCAGAGGTTCCTTCATTGTTTATAATAATTAGGAGTTTTGAGCATTGACAAACTCAATAGAATCTTGAGACCTATTACCACAATCATTATTGTTCAAACTGATTACCAGTTAGAAAAAAGGTGATAAGAAGGCCCCGGACGAAGAAAACAAATCAGAACAGAGAAGTGTAATCAATGTAAAGGGCCATTTAATCATTTAATTTAGAACAACTTTGACCACATCACAGTAAAGATCTCCTAAAAGCATGATGAAATACTTTTTGCATTTTTGAAACAGGAGCATTTTCCACTAGGAGATCAAATAAATTAATTCTGTGTTTACATGACTCACTGACATGCCCCTAGCCAGACACACTGCAGCTGCATGTAGTGAGCAAAAGAAAAACTGAGGTTGACCCCACCATATCTATTTGTGCAGAGCTTATCATGCTGGAATCACCAGCATTTATTATTAATCATGAAACTGCCAGTAGGCAGGCTACACTTTCTTACATAAACAGACCTAAAACTTTAGATTTCTTAGCTGCTATTAATTAAAAAATAGATCCTTTTAAAATACAATCTTGTGCTCTTTCACACCATGAAGAGCACTTACAGTGAGGTAAATGGCCCTTTAATGTTAGTTTTAGACAAACACAATGTGCCAATGTGTCATTTAAGTATAGTAAAATTTAAATCAGCACTTAAATTCTTCACAAAATAACAGTTTGAGATCAGCTATGAGAGACTGCAATGTTATACCCTAAGGGCCTCATTCTATTAGCGGCCGCAGCCGTTGCGGGGCCGCAAGGACCGGCCGCAAGCTCTTCTGCTATTCTATTCCCTTACGGCCGGGGACTCCGGCAGGCTTGCGGCCGGTGCCTTGCTATCTCTTGCGGCCGCTCGCGCCGGAGGAAAGCCTTTGATCTAAAACGGCCGCAAGAGATTTGCAATTCAATTGCTCCGGGAAACCTCTCTGCAAGGCTAAAAGCGAGCCGCAGCTTACTTGCAGTAAAGAGGTCTCGCTAGCACCAATTAAGCACATAAAATAGCTCAAATAAAGCCATCCTGCACTTTGAGAAGACTATAAAGGGATTTTAGGTGTTAGAAAAAATAGCACATAATTATCCTGTACTCAAATCCGTAAAATATTTTATTTTTAATATCCGTAAAATATCCATGTAAAAAGTCCAGAGTGCTTGGAGCACCTCAGACACACTCACGCCGCAGCCGGAAAATAAACAGTTAATTTGAACTCGGGTTTGGGCAGATGTGCAAGCTTGAGAGTGGGTTCCTTTTAATCCTCATGTCCCCCAATATGATCCCTAGCATTTACAGAGCTGTACAGTGCAGCCTTGAATTTATTTTGGCGTTTTTATATTTCACAGCTTACGGCCGGTTCCAAGATATGCGGCCGGCCGTAAGATGAGATCCTTGCGGGGCCGTATAATAGAATCGCGAGTTAACTGAACCCCCGCAAGGAATAGCAGCCTTACGGCCGTTTTACGGCCGATAATAGAATGAGGCCCTAAGTCTTGAAGTGATAATTGAAGTTTTAGAGAAACTTTTACACAATATAATTTCTGTTTCCTAAAGTCTCCCAGTGACAAAACTGGTAATGCAAATGAATGAAATCATCCATTTGTTGAGCTGAGAAGTTTTAGAAGTTAAGTGATACTTGTTGTTGTTGTTCAGTCCTTCAGTGACTCTCGGTAACTATGGAGGCATCACGCCAGGCACATCTGTCTGTGTTTCTGATTGTGCTTCTCTATTTGGCTTTCTTGGCAAAGATACTGGAGTGGGTTGCCAGTTCCTTCAGTGGGCCGTGATTTGTCTGACCTCTCTGCTATGATCTGCCTATCTTGGGTGACACTACATGGTATAGCTCAAAGCTTCATTGAGGTACACAAGCCCCTTCACCATGACAAGGTAGCGATCCAAAAGGGGTAAGTGAAAGTAACATGTTGGAAAAAGTGAACTGTACCAATAAAGGGGAACTGTACTAATAAGTGTAATATAGCTAATGATTTAGAGTGGTAAAAAACATTGCACAACTAAAAAATCTATTTTATTTTTAACTCGATACTGTTTTTTATTAAAGTATAAAATTGCACATGACAACAACAACCTACATCCCAAAATACTCATACAATAGACTTTTCAATTATGGCGGAGCTTACATTTATATTACTTATTCCTTAAGTTGCTTTAAGCTTCTCTTTGTTTTACTTCACATATAAGTTCTCTCTGAGTAGCCTTACTGAAACATATTGTATATTGCGCCTATCATTTTCTAATAGCTATACTCCTCATGTTATATTTACTTATTCTGTAACTTTGCATTTCTAGTTCCCTCCTTCCTCCACCAAAAAAATAAATAAATCAAAAATCTATTTTTTGCTTCTCACATTTGTGCAGCAAAGCAAAAATTCAGTTACAAGGGAATCAGATTATTATAATTTTACAGACTAATTCCTCACTGTATTAATGGAGAAAACATGAGTAGCATGCAAATAATATAGTTTATCTAGTGAGAAGTAACTATTCTTTCAAATAACATTTAAAGTAACATTGAAATATAATTCTTAAGTGAGAAAGGTCTTTTAGGCATGAAAAAACTTCTCTGTACAATTTAATTATGTATAACAGACCTATAACATATACAAGAGGTAAGCAACTCACGGCCTCAAGAGATATTCACTTTAGGATTGCAGGACTTTTGTTTGTTTGTTTGTGCATGTGTTGAAAGATTGGGCTACATACAACATCGCCTACCATTCTTCTTCATGAAGGTGACCCTTTATAAATATGTAGTCCTTTCAATCTATTGGCTAAATAGTAAATTATACATGATAAAATGTCAGTGTAGAAGGTGCTTATGTATCTAGAGTAAACACACACTTTTGTAGCAATTACATGTAAAAAAAGTTAGGTTTTAATTTGTCAGACACAAACATACAGCAAGTCCCCCAAGTCCTCCTCATTCTGCTCTCAACCAGATCATGACATTCTTGATATAATATAATATAATTCATTAAATGTTGCTAGTTATTCTGTATTACCTCTCAAGTGAATGCTTATTTGAAGATGTGTCCCATTGCCATCCAAATTTTATAACCTGCTCTTTTTTGGTGGTAAATTGAAGATTGTAAAAAAACTTTTCTAAAAAGAGTAATAACTGTTATAAATTTGCTTTTAAATAGCTGGAAAAAAGTTTTCTTTACTGTTGACATTGTGTATTTTGTAAAATAAACAAGAATACCATATCATAGGCTGAATAATATGTGGAATCAGTAAATGCAGTGATCTTTGGACCTATTGACAATTTTCCCAAGTGTTGAGTGGAAGAGTAAGATCTTGGAAGTGCTGCGTGGATAAAAATGTAGTCGTAAAACCCTTTGTGAATGTACAAAGTGCTTTATAAATATAAAGATATTTCTATAATATCATGGTGTGAGATGACATTCGTAGGGCCACAAAATCTCATGTTCTTGCTCTAAAGCAGTAGCAGCCTCCAGCATAAAAACCATGAAAGCAGAAGCACTAAAAATAAAAAAATGACATCTTAAATAGTAATATCTTAGGAAAGATATCATAAAAAAGAGTAAGGATATCTCAGAGACGTATTAAAAAAAGAAACATAGCACAAGGTAAGTGGAACTAAATTAACGCAAAGCTTGGAGACCTTAATAATTAAGAGAAGGTAAACAGCAAATTGAAAATCTTTATACAAAACCAAATAAAGAAGGCAAGAAGTGAAGTTGTTAAGGGACTTACATTTGCCTGTGGAGAGACTTCGGTTGTATCCGACAGGGCTGAAATACTCAAAGATGAAAACAGTCACAGCTACCACGGTAAGACACATTACAAACATCATGACCCAGACAGCGGGGCTGTACGGCTCTGAAAAAGAGAATGAGACTCTTGAGAAGTCAAATACCAAAACTCCACGCTTTCAGTGTACATGCACAGTATGGAGTACCTCTAGTTAGTCATAGTGGGTAACAGCTTTTCATTGGATCAGGGTCCCTTAGTCCTATCTCGGTAATCATCCAGAAATATTAAGTAACATTTCCTGCTGTAGAAGCTATTTTATATCCTACAGTTTTGCTATGAATAAAGAATACATTTTGATGATGTATGTGTTTCTAGAGTACAGATTAACCGCTGTGAATTTTACAGTACAACATGGTATTAAAGTAAGGTTGGCAAATCGAAATTACCTAACTTTAGAGCCTCCAGAATAAAATGTAAAATCATGACCCTAACCTTAACGCCTACAACAATAATGCACCCTCTTATATCTCTGTTCTCATCCTTAAATAAACCCCCAATCACCCTCTATGCTATACTAATAACCATCTTATTTCCTCCTCTCCTCCTCACTCCAGTCTTCAGGACTTTTCTTGTGCTGCCCCTATCCTTTGATCTCCTTGCCTCGCTCCACTATACTATTCACTTGCCTCAAGTCCTTCAAAACCTCATTAAAAAATGATCTATTTAAAGAAGATTATTACATTCAGCCTAAATATACACGTCACATCTATTATCCTTCTTTACCTCTCCCATACCCCCCTTTAGATGGTAAATTAGAAATTTTTCAATCTTGCTATGTGCTTTTTTGTTTCTTTTTACATTGTGCTAATATTGTTTTGACCTGAACTTACCCATGTTTAGAGCTACAGAATATGTTGGTGCGTTACAAACAAAGGAAATAATAGTAGTTGAATCCGCATTGTTTCAATATAAATTAAATACATTTTGGAAGTAAACAAATTCCTTTAACCAACAAAAGTAATCCAACAATTAAAACTGAAAACTGCAATTTTTTTTCTGAAAGTATGACATTTCGCCGTTATATAGTATGTCACCACTTTTTTGTACAATAGAATTAAGTGTGTATCAATTTGTATAAAACAAAAGAAAATGTATGTTTATGTTCTATTTATGTATGTATTTTTATCTGTATAGTGTCTTTAATGTGCATTGAACTTTACAGTGTCAAGGTACAAAAAACTGATATATTAAATGCATTTATATTGTCATAACATCTAATGAATTACATAGCGCCTGCCCCATAGAGATTACAATCTAATTACAGCGGGAAAAGATACATACAGACACAGTATGGTAAAAGGGTAAGTGTATATACAGTGGGGGGAAAAGTATTTGATCCCCTGCTGATTTTGACAAATAAAAGATCAGTCTATAATTTTGATGGTAGGTGTATTTTAACAGTGAGAGACAGAATAACAAAAAAAAACAACAAGAAAAAAGCATGTTAAAAAAGTTATAAATTGATTTGCAGGTCAGTGAGGGAATTAAGAATTTGATCCCCTATCAATCAGAAAGATTTCTGGCTCCCAGGTGTCTTTTATACATGTAACGAGCTAAGATTAGGAGCACTCTCTTAAAGGGAGTGCTCCTAATCTCAGCTTGTTACCTGTATAAAAGACGCCAGTCCACAGAAGCAATCAATCAGATTCCAAACTCTCCACCATGGCCAAGACCAAAGAGCTGTCCAAGGATGTCAGGGACAAGATTGTAGACCTACACAAGTCTGGAATGGGCTACAAGACCATCGCCAAGCAGCTTGGTGAGAAGTTGACAAATGGAAGAAACACCAAATAACTGCCAGTCTCCCTCGGTCTGGTGCTCCATGCAAGATCTCACCACATGGAACTTCAATGACCATGAGAATGGTGGGGAATCAGCCCGGAACTACACGTGAGGATCTTGTTAATGATCTCAAGGCAGCTGGGATCACAGTTACCAAAAAAACTATTGGTAACACACTACGCCGTGAAGGACTGAAATCCTGCAGCACCCGCAATGTCCCCTGCTCAAGAAAGCACATGTACAGGCCCATCTGAAGTTTGTCAATGGACATCTGAATGATTCAGAAAAGAACTGGGTGAAAGTCCTGTGGTCAGATGAGACCAAAAATCCAGCTCTTTGGCATCAACTCAACTGAATGCTGCCTATGCCCCCAAGAACAGCATCCCCACCGTCAAACATGGAGGTGGAAACATTATGCTTTGGGGGGTGGGGGGTTCTGCTAAGGGGACAGGACAACTGCACAGCATCAAAGGGATGATGGACGGGGCCATGTACCGTCAAATCTTGGGTGAGAACCTCCTTCCCTCAGCCAGGGCACTGAAAATGGGTCGTGGATGGGTATCCCAGCATGACAATGGCCCAAAACACACAGCCAAGGCAACAAAGGAGTGGCTCAAGAAGAAGCACATTAAGGTCCTGGAGTGGCCTAGCCAGTCTTCATACCTTAATTCCTTGGCAAATCTGTGGAGGGAGCTGAGGGTTCGAGTTGCCAAACATCAGCCTCAAAACCTTAATGACTTGGAGAGGATCTACAAAGACGAGTGGGACAAAATCTCTCCTGAGATGTGTGCAAACCTGGTGGCCAACTACAAGAAACGTCTGACCTCTGTGATTGCTAACAAGGGTTTTGCCACCAAGTACTAAGTCGAAGGGGTTAAATACTTTTGTCCCTCATTGACCTGCAAATCAATTTAAAACTTTTTTGACATGCGTTTTTCTTGTTCTTTTTTTGCTATTCTGTCTCTCACTGTTAAAATACACCTACCATTAAAATTATAGACTGATCATTTCTTTGTCAGTGGACAACATTCAAAATCAGAAGGGGATCAAATACTTTTTCTCCCACTGTAGAAGGGTGGAAGCGACTAAGTATCTCAAGTTCATTAAATGTGTTTTCTAGTGGTGCTGTTTGAAGGACTTTTGTTAAATAAGTGATTAGCCAAGAAAGCGGCAAGATTAGAGATTTGTCTGATGTTGTGCAGCAGTGAAGAGAAACATCTCTAGAACTTTATGAATATTAAGAACACATTCCTTGGCAGCACGAAGATAAGAAGCTGGAGAATAGCAAGAGATGAGATAAGAGATATAAGGAGGAGCTGAGTAGCTCTGAGGCAGAGTAGGAGTTGTATGGGTTATTTTTAACTTTTAAATCATTTGAGGCACTTTAGCATGGGAGAAGAAGGAAGAAATTTAGAAAACAGGTAGAAGATATAAGCAGCTGCATAGAGTATTGATTGCAGAGAAGAGAGTTGAAGAAGCAAGAAGGCCAGAGAGAAAAAGGTTGCAGTTTTCTAGATGTGAAAGTATAAGGGCTTGACAGTGGAAGGTCTTGAATGTGTCTATATAAATCATGGTGGTTTGCTTGCCCAATTAAACTTGCCAACCTAATCCTAGGCCATTGTAATCTAACTCCCACATAAAAAACAATCATATAGCACATGGACCACTATTGTTCATCTATAATATTAGCATATTTACTTATTATCTACATAATTAAATGTGAGTTATTTTTCAGTATTAGTAATACTATTTTTCTCTGTAATACATTTTTAAAAATCACTTTCTGTGCTATCCAATATTGTTGACAGTTGGACCTACCATGAACACTACTGTGTCAAAACTCAGTTTTTAACAATTTCTTCAACAAGTAATCCCTGGCCACTGCAGGAAATGCTTTCTGATGACTTGCCATGAAAACATATAGAAAGTTAATACATTAAGCTGTTCTTCAAAACTTCAGGAAATGCTTTTCTATTACTGTTCACTTCACCAGCTTTCATGTAAGAAGAGAAGCCCAAGCCGAAGGTGGCAGAATACAAAGCCAAGCTGACTCTTACACTAAGACCTTTGAGAGATCCCAACAAAGCAGCCGGCAAGAGACTCAATGACTCTTATTTGATAACAGCACAAACTACATTGCAAAGGGAATATTCCATATAATGGTGCATACAATAAACACAATGGTATGTAATATTTAAACCAAAGCCAGTTAGTATTCATTTATAAAAATAATACTTTACTCTGAGCATACATGATGAGACTCTTTTGGCATATTTTGTAATTGATATACATGTGTTAACCAGTTTATTTAATTAATATTATATATCTAAATGTAATCACATATATAGTTGTGAGCATTGCGGGTTGTTGCTAACGCGAAGCGAGGACGCAGTTGCAGGCAAAGAGCGCCAAAGGCGCTCCTTTCACTGGTAGAGATGAGCGCCATAGGCGCTCATCCCTATGATCCCGTAACGACTTAGGCAGTGAGCGCAGAGGGCTCATTGTGCTGGTGGAGATGAGCAAAAGTACACAAGGGGAGAGGCTCGCAATGAGCGCCGAAGGCGCTCAGCGCGGGTCTTGCAATGAGTGCTGAGGTGCTCAGACGACCAAAAGTACACGAGGGGAGAGGCTCGCAATGAACGCCGAAGGTACTCAGAGGACCAAAAGTCTTACGTTGTGTGCCAAACAGCATTACCAGCCTTACAATTTTATGACCGTCATTTTTTGACGGGCAATTCGCTAGTATTCATATACAATCTATTTTTCTCTTATCCCTAAGAAAATAAAAAAACAAATAACTTGTTAGCTTCAGCAGCCACCTTGTTCTTCATGTTTACTCCAACATAGGCTGCCATCCTTTACATCTGTGGCCTAGCAATGCTCACAGTTAAATAACAGAAAATAAAATATGACCAGTGATGTGTAGCATTCTCTTTTGAATAACTTGACTTTATAATGTGAAAAATATAAAACAATGCTTAAATTATATACATTAATAAAGCATTTACATTTTAACTTTGTTTTTTATTAATGATGGCAGACATTTTGTCTTTGTTCCTAAAATGTTAGATACTAGTGGGGAGGAATTGTGGATTTACATAACATAGCAAATTGATTTAGCACTTTTGAAAACTGCTCTCTAAAAAGCAAACTAAGAAACATAAGGCAGGAGTAAGCTAGTAAGTTAAATATATGATTCTCTCTAAAACAAATGCTTACACTATTGCCCTTTCCATGTATGCTTGCTATATGCTTTGTTTTGGAGAATATATTTTAAACATTCTGTTAAGAAGAACATATATATATATATATATATATATATATATATATATATATATATATACAGTGCCTTGCTAAAGTATTCACCCCCCTTGGCATTTTTCGTGTTTTGTTGCCTCACAACCTGGAATTAACATGGATTGTTTGAGGATTTACATCATTTAATTTACAGAACATGCCCATAACTTTGAAGATGTTTTTTTTTATTGTGAAGCATCCAAAAAATAGGATAAAATAACAGAAAAAGTCAATGTTCATAACTATTCACCCCCTAAAGTCAATACGTTGTAGAGCCACCTTTTGCGGCAATCACAGCTCCAAGTCACTTTGAATAGGTCTCTATGAGCTTGCAAAACTGCTCCAGCTCCTTCACGTTGGATGGTTTGCGCTTGTGAACAGCAATCTTTAAGTCTGACCGCAGCTTTTCTATTGGATTGAGGTCTGGGCTTTGACTAGGCCTTTCCAACACATTTACATGTTTCCCCTTAAACCACTCAAGTGTTGCTTTAGCAGTGTGTTTGGGGTCATTGTCCTGCTGGAAGGCGAACCTCCGTCCTAGCCTCAAATCACGCACAGAGTGGTAAAGGTTTTGCTCAAGAATATCCCTGTATTTAGCACCATCCAACCTTCCCTCAACTCTGACCAGTTTCCCAGTCCCCCGGCTGCTGAAAAACATCCCCACAGCATGATGCTGCCACCACCATGTTTCACTGTGGGATGGTGTTCTTTGGGTGATGGGATGTGTTCGGTTTGTGCCAGACATAGCGTTTTCTTTGATGGCCGAAAAGTAACATTTTAGTCTCATCAGACCAGAGCACATTCCTCCATACATTTTGGGAGTCTCCCTCATGCCTTTTCGCAAACTCAAAACGTGCCATTTTGTTGAAAGTAATGGCTTTCTTCTGGCCACTCTGTCATAAAGCCCAACTCTATGGAGCGTACGGCTTATTGTCATCCTATGTACAGATACTCCAGTCTCTGCCATGGAACTCTTCAGCTCCTCCAGGGTTACCTTAGGTCTCTGTGCTGCCTCTCTGATTAATGCCCTTCTTGAGTTTTGGGGAGTGGTTGTCTCTTGGTAGGTTTGCTGTTGTGTATGTCCTTTCCATTTGGTTATGATAGATTTGATGGTGCTCCTGGGGATCATCAAAGATTTGGATATTTTTTTATAACCTACTTCTCAACAACATTGTCCCTTACTTGTTTGGAGAGTTCCTTGGTCTTCTTGGCAGTGTTTGGTTATTTTTTCTTCCCTGTACCAAAAAGATTTCTGGGGCCTTTCAAAAAAGGTGTGTATATGTAATGACAGATCATGTGACACTTAGATTACACACAGATGGACATAATTTCACTAATTATGTGACTTCTGAAGGTAATTGGTGCACCAGAGCTTTATGGGTTTCATAACATAGGGGATACATACGCACATGCCAATTTTCTGTTTTCTATTTCTAAAAAATAGTTTTATGTACAGTGGATATAAAAAGTCTACACACCCCTGTTAAAATGTCAGGTTCTGTGCTGTAAAAAAATTAGACAAAAATAAAAAAAAATTCAGAACTTTTTCCACCTTTAATGTGTATATATTGTACAACTCAATTGAAAAACAAACTGAAATCTTTTAGGTAGAGGGAAGAAAAAAATAAATAAATAATGTGTTTCATAAGTCGGCACACCCTCTTATAACTGGGGATGTAGCTGTGTTCAGTATTAAGCAATCACATTCCAAATCGTGTTAAATAGGAGTTAGCATACACCTGCCATCATTTAAAGTGCCACTGATTAACCCCAAATAAAGTTCAGCTGCTCTAGTTGGTCTTTCCTGAAATTTTCTTCGCCACATCCCACAGCAAAAGCCATGGTCCACAGAGAGCTTCCAAAGCATCAGAGGGATCTCGTTGTTAAAAGGTATCAGTCAGGAGAGGGGTACAAATAAATTTCCAAGGCATTAGATATACCATGGAACACAGTGAAGACAGTCATCATCAAGTGGAGAAAATATGGTACAACAGTGACATTACCAAGAACTGGAGCTCCCTCCAAAATTGATGAAAAGATGAGAAGAAAACTGGTCTGGGAGGCTACCAAGAGGCCTACAGCAACATTAAAGGAGATGCAGGAATATCTGTCAAGTACTGGCTGTGTGGTACATGTGACAACAATCTCCTGTATTCTTCATATGTCTGGGCTATGGGGTAGAGTGGCAAGATGAAAGCCTTTTCTTGCGAAGAAAAACATCCAAGCCAGGCTACATTTTGCAAAAACACATCTGAAGTCTCCCAAAAGCATGTGGGAAAAGGTGTTATGGTCTTAAGAAACCAAAGTTGAACTTTTTGGCCATAATTCCAAAAGATATGTTTGGCTCAAAAACAACACTGCACATCACCAAAAGAACACCATACCCACATTGAAGCATGGTGGTGGCAGCATCATGCGTTGGGGCTGATTTTCTTCAGCTGGAACTGGGGCCTTAGTTAAGATAGAGGGAATTATGAACAGTTCCAAATACCAGTCAATATTGGCACAAAACCATCAGGCTTCTGCTAGAAAGCTGAACATGAAGAGGAACTTCATTTTTCAGCATGACAACGACCCAAAGCATAAATCCAAATCAACAAAGGAATGTCTTCACCAGAAGAAGATTAAAGTTTTGGAATGGCCCAGCCAGAGTCCAGACCTGAATCCGACTGAAAATCTATGGGGTGATCTGAAGAGGGCTGTGCACAGGAGATGCCCTCGCAATCTGACAGATTTTGGAGTGTTTTTGCAAAGAAGAGTGGGCAAATCTTGCCAAGTCAAAATGTGCCATGCTGATAGACTCATACCCAAAAGACTGAGTGCTGTAATAAAATCAAAAGGGGCTTCAACAAAGTATTAGTTTAAGGGTGTGCATACTTATGGAACCATATTATTTTATTGTTATATTTTTTCTTCCCTGTATCTAAAAGATTTCAGTTTGTTTTTCAATTGAGTTGTACAGTTTATAGGTCACATTAAAGGTGGAAAAAGTTCTGAAATGATTTATCTTTGTCTCATTTTTTTTACAGCACAGAAACCTGACATTTTTTAACAGGGGTGTGTAGACTTTTTATATCCACTGTATATATTTTTCTCATTTCACTTCACCAATTTAGACTATTGTGTTCTGATCCATCACATACAATTCAGATTAACAAAACATTGAACTTAAGGCTGTAATGTAACAAAAAAGGGAAAAAGTCAAGGGGGGGATGAATACTTTTGCAAGGCACTATATATATATATATATATATATATATATATATATATATATATATATATATATGTATATATATATATATATATATATATATATATATATATATATATATGTGTGTGTGTGAGAGAAAAAGAGAGCAACTAGTAATGGGGCTTAATAGTAAATAAATAACATTGAGGCACCAGTATATATATATGAGAGGGTATGCCCAATCAATCAATTAGTCTTAATAGTATTGAACTTCATATGCGTGGTTCAACTATGGATCAGCTCATAGATATGACCAAATGGGTTAGTCTGTGAAGACACTCCAATTTAGGTCAAGGACATATCCAATCATAGCTGATATGTACTAACTGTATAAAGCTTAAAATATAACTTTTAATACTAAATAATAAAATATAGTTAAGTAGCAGCCAAAAAGGGTGAAAAAAGAAAAGAATAAAGAAAAGAAAAAATATATAAAAACACTATAAAAATACGAAAAAAAGGAAAGGCCTGGGGAAAGGACCACAGCTCTATATTAAGTATACCATAATATGGATCAAGTAATTTATTAGCACGCAGCTCTTTAAGCAGAAGTGTGCATACTTAGACAGAGTAATGCAATGGAGGAAATCCATAAACCTGACACAAGGCTTTTAGATAATAGTGTATTATTTTTACAGAGGTAAATACACTTAGAGGAATTTCCTCATAGATTGAACCAGATATCATATAATATAAAAAATAATATATATATATATATATATATATATATATATACAGTAGACTGACTCTCAGTTATCCGGCACCCACTGGGATTGGTAGATGCCAGATAAATGTAGTTTCTGGTTGCTTGAGAGTCACTATTAAAAGAGGCCTAGATTATCTGCACATAGGATGCTCTGCTAAGTATGTTTGTCAGTGAGGGCTGTTCTAGCAGCAGCAGCTTTCACTCCTCACTTACTCACTTAGGTTGGGCTGGAGGGTGCGGTGCTGAACCCGGGGAATGTAATGGCAACACTGTCCTGGCTCAGTCACTCATTCCTGTCTGCTTCCAGGTAAAATTGCAAAGACCTACAGTGGATTCAATCAGCCGAGTAAATATTTTTTTTAATTTAAAGTACAGTATTCAATTTTTTTTCTGGCTGCTTGAGAGTTCTGGTTGCTTGAGTTCTGGATAACTGAGAGTCTACTGTATAAATAATGTTGTGAGCACGGAGGTGATATACTGATAACTGTTTTCATTTTATTTTTTTAAAGTTTTATTTATGCACACATTTTGATGTACTTTGCAATAGTAATATTTAAAAGTATGTGTTGTGTTCCTCTATTGGCTTTAAGAGGCCACGTCACTTTGAAGGACCACTGCACAAATAAAAAATTTGTTTAAAAACTATGAGTAAATAAATAAATCTGAAAAAGTGATACATAGATGGAAGTTGTGTGTGTGAGAGGTGTTTACATTTCTGTAAAACTATGGTGGCATTCTGTGATGCAACATCCTGCTTTTGGACAATGAAGGAAAAACCTGGTATTGATTTCAATCTTATCCACTTATCAAACAAAGGCTCTGGACATCTGACTGTTCCCTCCTCCCCCATACCCTCCTTTCACTATTAACTACAAACACACACCACCATCATCCAGCTCTCAGGATATGATATAACAACCATAAAATGGATTATTATTATTATTATTATAGTCCTAAAGAGAGTCATAAAGAGTCATGAACATATTTTAGGCTTAAACAGATGCTAATATTGTTAGCTTGGTACATACTTGAAAAAAGGGTATTTTTTCTAAAACTGCAGTGGTCCTTTAAACCTAAAATATTTTGAATTTTGGAAGTTATAGTAGTATACGTTAAGGTTAATTGCACTTTTGAAGTAGGGAAAATGTGTTACATCTCTTTACTGTAGAAGGTTATTTAAATAGGTCGGTAGATCATTATCTTTGTTTCATAGCAGCCAAAGGCTCTTCTTTTCCTTTAAAGCGCAGTGCAAGAATATATCATCTTTTGGTCTGTATTTAATACTGACATATTACATTAGCTACCAAGGTTTATTGGGTTTTATTTGAACTACTAGAGAATTGCCCGTCAAAAAATTACGGCAATTAAATTGTAAGGTAGCTAATGCTGTTTGGTGTGTAATAATGAAATATATAATACATTAATAAATGAATATACTTTACCTATTTTGAAGCATTGTGTTGAAGAGCTGGCAATCTGTTTTGATGTTGCTGCAGCATTAGTGGTGTGGAGCTGCTGTGTAAGCATGGTGAATGTGTGCAGTGTAATTGTGTTGGGTGCGCGAGACGAAACCGTTTGCGTAGTTGTGTACTTCCGCATTGGTGTAAAATGGCGGGTAATGTGTGGTATGCGTCTTAGCGGAATATCCGTAGGTCTGTTGTGGTGTTTTGCGTGTTTAGAGTGCTGTAGCCTCGTTTTCATTTTGTTTGGCGGCAATTTTTTCTCTCGCTTAGAGAATTTTTTAGTGTCTAAACTCTTTTATTTTGAGTTAAATGAAGGTGTAAGTTGCTTTTTTGAGGTCCTGGATGCTTCCTCTTGCTGTAGGTAAGTTTTTTATGTATGTATTGTGTGTATTTATTGTGTTTTTAATTTTTTCATGTTCGCGGGTTGCATATGTTTTAGAGTGTAAAAACAAATGGTGTACCCAATAGTTTATTGTATTTTATATGTAACTATACTATTGTGGAATCTACCAATTTAGTTTTTGCTGGTCAACTTCCAGATGTTAGAGCAGACTTTAAATGCAAAATGGAAACGTGGCAGCTAAAACTAACAGTGGTTTTATTATTTACTAAAGCTCTTTAGTTTACACAGTAAAACACAATTGTATATAAAAGTAAAGAATGCAAAGGTCACGTTTGCTTATTATGAAGTTTTGGTAATTCGAAATACCACCAAAACTAAAACCACAGTGGTCATTTAAGATTTTATAATCAAACAATGGGACCCCATTTGTGTTCCGCTTGTGGAGGAAATCTCGCACTTCAGCAGACTCCTCCATTACTAGTTTATTTTATGTTCTTTTCTATCTGCCTTCAATCTTGCCAAACAGCACTACTTCTCATCATTAATATCAGATCTGTTCTCCAACCCCAAACGTTTGTTCACCACATTAAACACTCTCCTCTGTGCACCCCCACCTCTCACCCCTTCCCGTCTCTTGGCTGAAGAATTTGGCATCCATTTTAAAAATAAAATTGAAAAAAATGTAAACGCAACTTTCCTCAAAAAACCGACAACATCCACCCGTCCCCAATCCCACAACTATTATCAAGCTCTTGCCTGTCCACGTGATCCTCTTCCATCACAGCTAATCCCTCCCCACTCTACCAAACTTATCCCACTTCCCACACATCTATTCAACCTTTTCCTAAACACTGTCAAGTTCCCATCATCTTTAAAACACGCCATGTTGACACCAATTCTTAAAAATCACTCCTCTGACTCAGTTTCTGAATATATTGCCCTATCTCTCATCTTATTTCACCTTGACTACTGCAACTCGCTTCTTTCTGATCCCCCCATTACCAGTCTGTCTCCACTTCAATCCACACTTAACGCCACTGGAGTGATCCTAACATATAAATGCCTCAACAACAGAACACCCCCCTTATATCTCTGCTCTTGTCTCAAAATAGTCCCCCAACCGCCCTATTCACTCTGCTAATGACCTTCTTTCCACCTTTCCTATCACCTCCTCTCTCTCTTGCCTTCAAGACTTTTCTCGAACTGCGCCAACTCTTTGGAACTCCTTTCTCCAAAACCTTCAAAAACTCAGTAAACCGCATCTCTTTAAAGAAGCTCTCACCTTCAGCCTTAATATGCACAACATATCTATCACCCTCCTGTATCACACCCAAACCCATTAGACTGTAACTTTGAGAGTTTCCAATCTTGTAGGGTGCATTGCTAAAGCCCTGTGTACGTTGGTTAATGTGTTAAAATCAATTATGTCTTGTACTTAACACCTAGATAGCGCTGCAGAATATGTTGGCATTTTCAAATAAAGGATAATAATAATAATAATAATAATAATACTATCTCTTCATGTCTGAATATACCATAATCATCTGATGGACTGTCATTAGACCACAACACAATAAAAATGTCTTCCTAGCTCATCATTTATTAAAAACAATCTTACATTTCACACATAGTTACATATATCATCTCATTAAATAAGGAAGACTAATGGAAACATGATTGAGGAAGACACATGTTTCATAATGCTAAATATTTTCTGCTCTGTATTACCAGAAGCGGTACCAAATGTCTGATTATCTGTTGCTGCCGGTGAAAATGAAGCATATGCAGTTATTTGCTGCCTTTCATGTCTATGTGCCTAAGTCGTTTATCTCTAATGTGGGGGTTTTCTGTTTTGAGATGCACCTCCAACACTCTTTGACATCAAGCACTTCCAACTGTATATCTGCTTGAGCTGTAAGCACTAATGATGTGATGCGCTGAAAATAATATACAGGCAGCGCTAAATGAGTACATGCACTGTCAGTGGAGCTGCCTAGATTGGAAACTTGCAATGTTTATTTTGTTTGTACAGATAAGAGAAAAGTAATGTAGATCCCTCATTCCCAAATCTGTCATCCCACTAGGACCTCATACATCAGCCTGTGGAGCAGACAGCCACTGCTGTACCATTACACAGTCACCTAATGTCACTCACTCATGTCACTGAACATCGAGTCCCTGTACACGATAATTAATAAATGTCTGGGGGAATCGGAGTGCATGTTCATTGTGAGATGCCAAGAGTTTGCTTAGAAGTTTAATTCTAAACAAAAATCTTTCATACTCTCTTTTAAAGGTACACAGAAAATGATTAAATGTGGCATATTTTAAAACTAAACATAGGGCCATAGGGCAGCCTCGTAAGTATAACGTGAAGCACGTAACGGCTGCGGGCTTGAAATTTGTCCGAGTTACGTTGCTATTAAATTAGAAGGGGCTGCGAGCTACAGGTTTGATGCAAATCGTAGCTCGTTCGTAGAACGTTGGATTTGTGGCCTTGCGGACGATGAATTAGTGTGGACCGTAGTTAAGGGTTTAGACGGAGCCAATGGAAAAAGAGAGCGTTAGCGTTACGTCACTGAAAAAGGGGAGGATAGATTTCAAAATCCTACGGGCTTCAATTACAAGTTGCGATCAGACCCACATTCCACAATAATGCATTATTAATAAAGCCGTAAATATGATATTCTATTACATGCGAGTTGCATCATATGTATTAACACATTGATTCCCGGGGTCCATATAACACGGAAATTAAACATGAAATAAAGTATCTTTTGGGCCGATCTGCGATCTTGAGAATGTTGTGCTATTAATTCTAAGACCTAACATCACTTTCCCTCTTAATAAAAGTACAGTAGTGTGTTTTTAATTGCATTTACAGGGCTATGTATTGGTCTTTACCCCCAGCACTCGTTGGGCTTTGGATTCCATTTGCATGTTATGGGCTAGCTCGAGGGTGACCTTGTTGCAATTTAATAGCATGATTGGAATTGTAGTGGTTACGGGTTTGACAGATCAAAGGATTTGCGGGCTGCGAAGATCCACGTTCTCGTCTCATAGGCATTTTTCGGCCCTGCTGCGCCTTCCCCCGCAAGTCCTCTGCTGGGACGTTTACTGGGCTAATTTAATAGCCGTAATGGAAAGTTGGAGTTATGGGCTATGTTTTAAAATGTAGCCCCAATTTAATAGGGCTAATAGTAACACACACTTTATCAGCTGAATATTATTGAAAAAACATTGTTCTGTTTTGTCCACCTAAAATTGGCACATTACTCACTCAGGCCACATAAAACCACCCCTCGCTGCCTCCTGACATTTCCTGTTCATTTTCCTCACTGACGTCATGGGCGTAGGAGCCATATATAAATATGTGGGGTAAAAACACAATTTCTCGACACATACACTCACATCAAATTCTTGATATAGAATGTGCCCCCCTCCCCTATTCCTACACTCATGCCTTCTTCCACAGCAAAATTAACTCTTTTACACACCACAAACAAAAAACGGCAGCTCTTTTGATTGCACAGGGACCATATATTCAGTCTTTTCATTTAAAAAAGGCTCAAAATAACATTCAAATGTGTGCTGATCATTTCGCTCTTTTGCCTAATTCTACCGTGTATGTGTTTGAACCTATAAGAAGATATGAGCAATCAAAAGCAAGGTGGAGAAAGAAGGAGTCAGGTGAGTGCACTACCTTTTTATTTTAAAGGTGTCTAAAAATGATTATTTTAGAGAAGACTTGTTTGTGTTTCTCCCATGCTAAGCAATGTTTTCACTGAGGCGGGAAAAGAAAGAAAAAAGAAGGGCTGCAACAAATTTGGATTGCATTTTGGACTTTTTTAATGGGCTACTTAATTAAGTACAAATTGGAACATAGGAGTTAAGAGCTCCTAAAAGCATGTTGAAATACTTTTTGATTTGTTCTGTTAAATATATTCATTTGTCACTAAGAAATCAAATACATTAAATTTGTGTTTACATGAGTGACTGACATGCCCCCAACCAGATCCACAGCTACAGCTCCGTGTAGTGAGCAAAAGAAAAAAAGGTTAACCCTTCACCACATCTATCTGTGCAGAGTATGGGATGCTGGAATCACTTAAATAAATCAGTTATAAGTTAACTTTTCAGTGCATTCCTGAGTGCAGGGAGAAACTACTATCAATTACTGTCTTCACTGCACGGCTCAGCATCTGTTTTTACTCCTGCAACAGTCAGTAGGCAGGCTACACTTTGTTATGTATAAAGACTTAAAACTTTAGATTTCTTAGTTGTTATTAGTGTAAATAAGAAAATAGTTCACGTAACATACAACAGTGCAGTCTTTTACACCACGAAGAGCACTAACAGAGAGGTAAATTGCCCTTTAATAAAGGGTGGGGACTTTTGATCTATGACGCAGCAACTATTTGAACTTAATTCTTCTAAAATCTATTGTTACTCCTAAAGCACAGTGGTGCAATAATATATTTAAAAAAAGGTTGACCATCACCGATCTAAAGCTGCAAAAAACAATTATTTGCACTAAGCAATGTAAGCTATCCCTTTAAGTAAAGTGACTTGGCCAATGCAATGTGCTCTGTGTATAAGTATTGATTATACAAGCATACATATCAAGTACACCCTGTTTAATGAATTTTTTAAATAAACACTGTTTACGCTAAAAAATCTTATAAAATAAATAAAAAGTCGATACTATTAACAACTTTTAGGAAAGATTACTAATTTTTTTTTATTTGTTTAAATAAAAGTTATGTTTTTGCATAAAAACAGGGTTGTTCTTAAACAGTCATTAAACGAAGTGTGCCCAAAATGTAAGCTTTTCTCTCTTTTGTTGTATAATTATTTGTTGGAATGAGCCGTGAGGTGTTTTCCAGCAGAGTAATAGAACTACTTAATCAATACACTCCTGCATTTTCTTAGAATTTTTCGAGCTGCTATAATTAAGCACCAAGCCTTCTAATTTGTATTCTGTAAGGAATATTTGTAAAGTTTTCCAAACAGATATAAATGAAACTAGAGATTTAACTGATACATAATGCAATAAACACGTCCCAAATAGATTGAGTATCGGTTAAGTCATGTACATCAATTTAACAACTTCTTATACGACATCCATTGATCTAAAAAGTCACATACATAGGTGATGCAAAGAGGACAGCATGGATTCGGGGTGTCTTAAGGTCTGTTCATCAAAGTCTTAGAGGTGAAAGACAAGGTTAAAATTGCTATTACACATATATTTATGTGAAAGAGAGCAATATTTTTTTTCCTTTCCTAAATCTGACAGTGGCATTTGCCACGGGATTGTAGGGTCAATACATACTTGTAATCCTTGGAAGTAGGGTGTAGACAGATCCTTAAATGACCACAAAAGTGTAATATTTATAATATGCTCTATTGAACATAATAATGTTTTTTACATAATTTTTAGTTGTATTCAGTGATGGGTTTCCTGGTGGTCCAGTGGTTAGGATTTGGTGCTTTCACCACTTTGACCTGGGTTTGATTCCAGTCAGGGAACCAAGAGGTCACACCACCCTGAAGCCAAGCAGGGTTGGGCCTGGTCAGTACCTGGATGGGAGACCACCTAGGAATACCAGGAGCTGTATGCTGTGAGCTACTAGAGAAAGAACTGGCAACCAACTCCAGTATCTCTGCCATGAATACCAAGGGGATCAGCATGGTGTGTTGCGGTCCATGAGGTCACAGAGAGTCAGGCATGACTGAGCTACGCAAACACACATTCAGTGTTGCTTTTATGACGGACAAAGATATTTTGTCTTTGTTTATAAAAGACACAGGAACCAGGTGAAGTTGAAGCAACTGTGGATGCAGATAAGATCTGTATTCACTTATGCTGATAATTGTCCACTTTAAAGGGACTCTGTCACCCCAACAAGAAGTTATTGTAATAATTTTAAAGTGCATTACAAACTGGCTTTATATCGTGCCAGATTTCTCTACAGTAAATCATTTCTGAAATATTTTGAATGTATTTTGCAGCTCCTGTATGCTAATGTGAGGCTCAGAGTGCTTGACAAGGGTGGGAGAGGGGTCTAATCAATTAGATAACATTGAAGGTCTTATTTTGACTACTACAGAGACAGACAAGCAGACTGTAATCCTCACTAGAATATCAAAGCATATCAAAGCAGCTAATTAATATGCACAAGGCTTTCATTTGCAGCAAAAACAACATGGAATTTCCCAGGACTGATTAACTTTAGAAAAAAAATGACTAACACAACAAATAGCCAGTTTTTCGTGCTCTGTAACAAGGACCTAAAACAACACCTTAATTAATAACCCTAATTAATTAATAACCTTAATTAATGGGCAAAATGCATTTACAAAATAAGAAAGTACAGTCCTTATATATCTAATTATCATTGTTCTTTACTGTTTTAGCCATCCTCTCATCTGAGAGGCTTTTTTAGCAGAACATCTTTGTAAACAAATATGTTTTCCATTAGTCTTATTGAGCTCTGTCACTTTGTATTGCTACATTTCCATTGTAGAAAATGAAATTTACTCTGCATTCAAGGTCTCCTCTCAATTGTGGAAGCAGATGAGCAAAAAATGGAAACACCCACCAGGTAATTAAGTAAAGGATACAGGAGGTCCCCGGGTTACAGATATCCGACTTACAGATGACACATACTTACAAAAGGGCTCCCAAGGCTTTTTGTATGAATTTTTTTAAAAGTTCTGTTTATTTGAGCACAATAGTTTCTGTAGCTTATTATTACACTACAGGGGTATTATTATTATAGAATTACACTGTATTATTATTACCACATATGAGCCATAATAGTATTATTATTATGATTTGTAGTAGTAGTAGTAGTAGTAGTAATCATCAGGGAGTGACTTACAAATCCGACCTAAAGACGTTCTCAGGAACATATCTTGACCCTAAACCGGTACCGTCTATATAATTGTTTATTGCTATTGTTGCTTTATAAACAAACTAGTTGTTTACCCATCATCAATGACGTTATAATATTACATGTGTCTCCCCCTCTTACTTCCCTGTGTCTCTTCCCTCTCTCCCTCCCCTGTGTCTCTTCCCCCTCCTTCCTCCCCTGTGTCTCTTCCCCCTCCTTCCTCCCCTGTGTCTCTTCCCCCTCTCCCTCCACTGTGTCTCCCACTCCTCCCTTCCCTGTGTTTCTTTCCCCCTGTGTCTATTTCCCCCTATCCCGTGTCTCTTCCCCCCTCTCATTCCCCTGTGTCTCTTTCCCCTCTCCCTCCCCTGTGTCTCTTTCCCCCTCCTCCCTCCCCTGTGTCTCTTTCCCCCTCTATTCTGGCTTGCTTGTCCCTGTGTCTCCCCCCTCCCTCCCCCATTATGAAAGGTCGCTGTACAGCCCTCTTGTAGACCTGTTGAGCAGTTTACTTTTGTTCTCTCCTACATTGCGGTTTGACATTGAGCACGTCTGTTGTTGCAACCAAGAACATTTTACGTATGTTGATTATTTTCAATTTTTCCCTCTCTCCCTCGAACCAGCTGGGATTTAATTTAATTTCATTCCCTTTTATTTGAAAAGATGGGCGAGTGCTTGGCAAACAGGCTCAGAGCTCACGCAGTACAGATTTCTGACAATGAAATCAGCCATCCATAAAGAAAGGGCTCTGCAGATTCTTTATTTATTTGAAAGATTTTGCCAGAAAACTTACAATGTGCTGTGCATCTTATTTTGAAGTATGTCATAGCCAATGTTATATGCCCGACACTCCGGTTTCACCAGACAATCTTACTGTTATCATTCGTTCCTGAATGTTTGTTAGAGATATACAGGTCCTGTGTGTTTCTGATAAAGGGTTCACTTTAAAGGATGTAAAAAACAGCATTCATAAGCTTAAAGGGATCTAAATGAAAGTAGTTGGAATCAAAGAGCAACTCAAGTGTTTTATAAACATGTCATTACCCAGAATCCTTGTCTCTGCTATGACCTGCCCATCATGGGTGACCCTACATGGTATAGATCACAGTTTCACAGAAGTGCACAAGCCCCTTCACCAACACAAGGACGTGATCCAAGAAGGGGTCCTAATCTACAACAGTCCTTTAATTTCTTATAAAAACAAGAAGGGAAGGGGGCAAAGAAGCGCAAAAAAAGTCCTGATAGTGCAAATCAGCACAGTTTATTGTATCAAAAAAATAAAAAGTAGTAATCACACTCACGTGTAAAATCCTCAATATATATGAAGTATGTATATAGCATTTAGGTACTAGATCCAAAATACACAAACCCAGTCCATTTCCATCGAAATACGTGCAGCAGGGTACTAGGGGGCTTCCAATAATCACAAGGGGGTTGACGCTATACTACAGCAATCCTTGCAGAGGGCTTAAAAATATATACAGTCGATCCTGTGTGATATGGATTCAGAGAGGGTTTTTTTTTAGAACCCCACTTCTCATAGTAACCTACACTTAAAGAGATGAAAATCCCTAATAGTGAGGCACACAGAAATATGAGTACTCAATCACTACTACGGCGTATACATATAAAAAAAGCCCAATGCACTGATAATACAGATACGGCAGCTCCCACTATGCAAACAAAATGGGATCCCAGAGTGCACAATATTGGAAAAAAAATACTATGTAAGTGCAAACAAAATAAAATAAAAAGTATTAAAATGTAATCAAACGCGTTTTGACTTAAAGTAGTCTTTCTCAATTATGTAAAACAATTAAAATTAGTGCCAGTATAACTCTGCATATAATTGCAATCAAATAATGCTTCTTTAATTTCTAATACTGTTCTTTCTTCTCTTCTGTACTCTTTTCTTAGCTATAGTGTCACTTTAAGTTTAAGTAATGCATATCAACGGAAGCTTAAGTAAAAAGACTCAGAGAAAACAAACAACTTTTCTGATATCCTGGCTATGCAATATAAATATATATAGATTGCTCATATCATTTGTAGTGCCTTTATCTATGATTCCCCATCAATTCTTGCCTCTTAAGCAAACTAAATAAAAAAAGCAACCTCATATATCATTGTCAAGGATTTGGATTTATAATATCAGACACAAGATTTAAATGAATCAAGGCCAATACATGTCAATGCTGGAGGGTGAGATTATCTGAAGTAATGCACCTCAGTAAATGTCTTTAGTCTTTTAAATTGAGAGTCTGTCTCACTTTCCAGCAGTTTATTCACATTTGTAGATTGCTTTTTTCAATTTTTCTTTTCTTACAAAAACTACTGGTTAGTTCCTTTTATTCTATATAATCCCTTTCCATTTTAGTCCATTACTTAATTATTTCCTTTATGCCCATTTCCATGTTCTTTCTTCCTTTTTGCTGTAAACCCTTCAATCCTCTCTGGTACTTAAAGTAAAGGCTTGATCAGACCAGATTTTTTCTCAAGTTATCATCAATGTGCTACCTGTCTGTTCTTTTTATCTGACAGCTCTGAAGAACCTGCAAATGGAAATCTACAGAGCACAATGAAGAATAGACACATAGCAGGGACTCCAGGCTCTGACAAGCACTCAATCTCTACACTGCAGACCTCAGGTTGGCAGAGTCCAGAAGAGCATGAAGTATAGCATAGAATTTAATGTACAAACAGAACACAATACAGAACCACATACTGTATCATAACCTCTCACCAGTAATGAGAGCAACATATTCCTGAACCCCTCGCAATCATTTCATCATAAGCACATACATATATTAATATGTATAGACTTGTAAAGTAAATGTTTACTTTGTGTTCCATGGAAATATCATATATAATTGTGTATATATATATATATATATATATATATATAGTAAATAAATAGTACATCTGTGTTCACATTTGAATGTCTCAAACAAGTTTAAAAGCCTGCTTCCAACTAAGAATTCTGAGAAAAACAGTAATTACACTGCATTCTGGGAAGCTGAGCTAGGACATGCAAATGTGTACACAAATGCCTCGCTCTTCAATCCATAGCCATTATCAAACATGGCTTCCTTTAAGCTTATGCATGCTGTACTACACAGCTTTAATGAAAAGCCAAGGTTGGATTAAACACAAGCAGATTATCCAATCTATGTACAGCTGTTTCAAGCTTACTGGCTATCATCAGCATGGAGCGGGATCTCAGCCTGTGTTGTGGACCCTATGAGTAGGTAGTTCACCACAACAATCATTTATAATATTTTGGGCAGAAGCTCGATAGAAGCCCTCCACCGTACAGTAGTACAGTAAATACAAAAGTACATCTGTGTTCACATTTGAATGTCTAAAGCAAGTTTAAAAACCTGCTTCCAGCTCAGAATTCCTAGAAAAACTGTTATTACACTGCATTCTGGGAAGGTACAATTAGGCTTTTAACATGGAAAAGTATTATGCTATGTTATATCAATAAGATAGAGTTTATTTTTAAGATATAGTCTGTCATTATAAAATATTCTATCATTAAGGTATGGTTTATCATTGATTATATTGTATGTTTTCTCAATATGACATTGTATAGTTTATCTTTATCTTTGTTATGGGATATTGTTATAGAATTATGTTGTTATAGAATTATATTAGATATCAGATAGGCAGGGTGTGCCATATGATATGGTATAACATTCATATATATCATTTTAGTATGGTATGAAATATTGCAGTATATACTGCTTTATGAATGATGACAACCCTGCTGAGAAGGCAAAAAGAGATTAAATATAAGACAAAACTAAACATTTGCTGACTAAAATATCCAGTACAAAGGAAATATATTACTGTATATACCCGAGTATAAGCCGACCTGAGTATAAGCCGGGGCACCCTATTTTACCACAAAATTCTGGGAAAAATGAGTGACTCGAGTATAAGCAGAGGGTGAGAAATGTGCTGCCCCTGTGTCCCTCTTGTGCCCCCTCTTGTGTGCTCTTTTCTTGTGCTCCCCTCTCTCTCCCCTGTGTCTCTTCTCCCCCTCCCTCCCCTTTGTCTCTTCTCCCCTCTCCCTTCCCTGTGTCTCTTATCCCACTCTCTTCCCTGTGCCTCTGCCCCCCTCCCTTATCACCCTCCTCAACCCCCCTCCTCATCCTCCCTCCTCATTCTCAACCCTCCTCCTCATCTTCAACCCCCTCATCTTCAACCCCTCATCCTCAACCTCCCATCATCATCCTCAACCCACCCTCCTCATACTCAACCTCCCTCCTCAACCTCCCTCCTCAACCTCCCTCCCCAACCTCCCTCCTCAACCTCCCTCCTCAACCTCCATCCTCATCCTCCCTCCTCATCCTCAGCCTCCCTCCTCATCCTCAACACCCCTCCTCAACCTCAACCCCCATCGTCATCCTCAACCCCCATCCTCAACTTCCTCCTCATTCTATACCCCCTCCTCAATCTCCCTCCTCAACCCCCTTCCTCAACCTCAAACCCCATCCGCAACCTCAACCCCCCATCCTCAATCCCCCCTACTCAATCCCCCATCCTCAACCCCCCCTCATCCTAAACCCCACTCTTCAACCTCCATCCTCGTCCTCTCTCCTCAGACCCCCCTCCAAAACCTCTCTCCTCAGCCCCCTTTTCAACCTCAACCCCCCTCCTCGACCTCAACCCCATCCTCAATCCCCATCCTCAACCCACTCCACATTCTAATCCCCCTCCTCAACCTCCCTCCGCAACCCCCCATCCTCAACCCCCCTCCTCATCCTAAACCCCCCTCTTCAACCTTCCTCCTCAACCTCTCTCCTCAGCCCCCTCCAAAACCTCTCTCCTCAGCCCCCCTCCTCAACCTCAACCCCCCATCTCAACCTCGACCCCACATCCTCATCCTCAACCCCCCCATCCTCAACCCCCGTATCCTCATCCTATACCCTCCCCATCCTCATCCTAAACCCCCCATCCTCATCCTAAACCCCCCATACTCATCCTACCCCCCATCCTATCCTCATCCTAAAACCCCCTCTTCACTTTACCCCTCCTCATCCTAAACCCACCTCCCACTTTACCCCTCTAAATACCTCCCCTTCTCCCTTTGCCCTCACTTACCTCAATCTGCAGCTTCTCCTCCGCTCCTCCACTCTCCTTACCGCGTCTTGACCCGGCCAATGTTAATGACGTGGCGTGCATGTGACGTCACGTCATTAGCATATGCCGGGTCCCGACGCAGGAAGGAGCTTGAAGAGCAGAGTAGCAGATGGAGGTAAGTGAGGGGAAAGGGAGAGGGGGAGGTATTTAGAGGGGTAAAGTGAGGAGGGGGGTTTAGAATGAGGGGGGGAGGGAAAGAGACACGGGGGAGGGATAGAGAGACACAAGGGGAGGGTTAGAGAGACACAAGGGGTTAGAGAGACACGGGGGGTTAGAGAGACACAGGGGGTTAGAGAGACAAGGGGGGGGCGGTTGGGAGAGTGACTCGATTATAAGCCGAGGGGGCCCTTTTCAGCCTTAAAAAAAGGGCTGAAAAACTCGGCTTATACTCGAGTATATACGGTAACTGTAAATTAGTTGAAAGTATAGAAAAGCCTAAAAAAATGGAATAAGAAACATAATGGGGTACAGATTATTAACTCTAGCATAATTATGCTTTGATGTGCTAACTTGTATTGCTCCTTATTATCATTATTCCAGAATTTCTCTCAAACTTGTATTATAGATAGATAGATAGATAGATAGATAGATAAATGATATATACAATAGATGTTTATGTGTACATGTGCATTAATGATATATGCTATATATGATTGAAATGTATTTAATATATAATGCAAGATATTAATATATATTTCTTGTATGTAGTTTGTCTAAGCTGGAGAAAGACACATAGTTCCTTATTCAATTGTATTTGCCCAATTGAATAGGGGTCTAAATAAGCACATAACATATTTTTTGAAAGAAGTTTTTAGTTAGTAAACATCTTTCCAAAAGCAAGGTTTTCACTAACTAAAAACTTCTCCCTTTTTTGAAAAAAATATGTTATGTGCTTATTTAGAGCACTATTCAATTGGCCAAATCGCAATTGAATGAGGGCCATAGACAGAGACAGCTTCTGATCATTTAGAGACTTGACAATCTGAAGAATACCAGCCAGTGATTGTTAACCAACTATTGTACTGTTTGTTTTTGCTTCACACAGGTTTAGCTGGTTGAGATCTGGTTAGTTAGGAAACTGTTTAACAGTTAAAATAGTGCTTCAGTGGTATAAATGTATATTAATCATACTTGTTAACAGACCAGTATAAGTTGGTACAGAGAAAATATACACCCTGATGAAAATCAAATGACATTACTGCACATTATTTTACTAAATCAGAAAATAACTGAGGTGAGTTTTACGAGTGACTAAAAAAAGGAAAAGTTCAATTAGTAACAAATTATTGTTTAAAACACTTGTTTCACATGTCTAGTAATGAAGTGGCCAATGGTATATATTACATCATTTTTGTGCGTGGCATGTTTGCTAGTTTGCTAGTCACATACAGAAAAACAAACTGAAAAGTTTTTAGTTATTTTTTTATTAAAAACTTTAGTTGCAATGGATACTGATTTATTCTGACTCATTAATCTGATGTCTAATATTAGTATTGGCTAGTAGAATGACTATTAATTAAGTGGAATTCTAAAGGATTCTAGGAAGTACTGGTATATTAATATCTGTTCAACTTTTTAATATGTTAATAAAGAAGCTATTTTTGTTATTTAAAAAATGGGTTGTAAAAATAATCATAAATTCAATAAAGCAGTGTACAGAAAATAGCAATAAAATGGTAAACCATTTATTTAAAAAAGAATAAAAAAAGTAATGTAAAACATAAAACAGAATAATAAAATGTAATTGATTCAAATCAGTAACAAATGATTGATGAAAAAGCTATAATAATTATGTTTTAATAAAAGGTGATTTCTAGATGGTTTAAAGTAGTTTCAGTGGATACTGATTATTATTTCTCAGTTGTGTGATGTCATTGCTTACTGTCTCGGTTTTTTGACATATGGCTAGCTGAAACAAAATGGAGACTCGTTTCTAGGAAATATGCTATTATATTTAATATGATTATAATTTCAAAATAAAAAAAAACATACTAAAATAGAAATGCCAATAAAATGTTGAATGGTTTATGTGAATAAAAATGGCTAAAGTAACTTTACTGCTGGATGAAATTGGGAGCCTGTTGTCACACCTTTCTTAACTGCCCCTGAGAAATAAGGAGATGAAAACCATAAAAACTTACCATATATACTCGAATAAAAGCTGACCCGAGTATAAGCCGAGGCACCTATTTTACCACAAAATACTGGGTAAAATGAGTGACTCGAGTATGAGCCGAGGGAGGGAATGTGCTGCCCCCTGCGTCCCTCTTGTGCCCTCTGTGTTACCCTCTCTCTCTCCCGTGTCTCTTTCCCCCTCTTCCTTCCCTGTGTCTCTTCCCTCTCCCTTCCCTGTGTCTATTCCCCCCTCTCCCTTCCCTGTGTCTCTTTCCCCCTCCTCATTCTCAACCTCCCTCCTCAACCCCACTCCTCATCCTCAACCTCCCTCCTCATCCTCAACCTCCCTTCTCAACCCCCTCATCCTCAACCCCCCTCCTCAACCCCCCTCCTCAACCCCCCTCCTCAACCCCCCATCCTCATCCTCAACCCCCCATCCTCAACCCCATCCTCAACCTCCCTCCTCATCCTCAACCCCCTCCTCAACCTCCCTCCTCAACCTCACCCCCCATCCTCAACCCCCTCCTCAACCTTCAACCCCCTCCTCAACCCCCCCATCCTCAACCCCCCTCCTCATCCTCCCTCCTCATCCTCAACCTCCCTCCTCATCCTCAACCTCCCTCCTGAACCTCCATCCACAACACCCCTCCTTAACCTCAACCCCCCCATCACCCCCATCCTCAACCCCTTCCTCAACCTCCCTCCTCAACTTCAACCTCCCTCCTCAACCTCAAACCGCCTCCTCAACCTCCCTCCTCATCCTACCCCTCTAAATACCCCCCTCTACCTTTCCCCTCACTCACCTGCATCTGACGCTAATGACATGGCGCGCATTTGACATCACGTCATTAGCATATACCGGCACCCGAGCGCCACGTCAAGACGCCGGAAGGAGCACAGGGCAGGAGCGGAAGCGTCAGATGCAGGTAAGTGAGGGGAAAGGGAGAGGTGGGGGTATTTAAAGGGGTAGGATGGGGTTTAGAATGAGGAGGGGGGCTTGAGGATGAGGGGGGCTTGAGGATGAGGGGGGGTTAGAGAGACACGGGGGGTTAGAGAGACACGGGGGGGTAGAGAGACACGGGGGGTTAGAGAGACACGGGGGGTTAGAGAGACACGGGGGGGTAGAGAGACAAGCGGGGGGTAGAGAGACATGGGGGGGAGAGTGACTCGAGTATAAGCCGAGGGGGCCCTTTTTAGCCTTAAAAAAAGGGCTGAAAAACTCGGCTTATACTCGAGTATATACAGTAATTTCTCTCCCAGATAAAGCTTACAAACTGAGAAAAGAAATTATAATGGAGAAGATAATTTCTTTTCTTTTATTATTAATACAGTTGTTATTGATGTTACTCTTTTGTTTTAGTTGAGTTATTTTTTTTAGTTCTTCTTAGCCTTAGTTTAATATACTTTTTATATATGTTACTAGAAACTTGTCTGTCAAAAATGACAGCAATAAAATTTGAAAGGTTTGCAAGGTTAAAGAATGCAAGGTTCTCCTCCCTCTAATTTGTGGGCTTCGTGATGAGAGCCTTCAGCGCTCATTGCGAGCCTCTCCCCCTCTACTTTATGGGCCTCGTGATGAGTACCTTTGGTGCTCATCGTGAGCTCTGCAATTAGCTGCTTTGCCGCTCATTGCAGACCTCGGCCAACCCACAACTTTTGTGCCCGCCAATGAGCGTCTTTGGTGCTCATTTCGAGCCTCTCCTCCCTCTACTTTCCGGAACTCGTAATGTTTTTGAAACTTGTAACTCATCAGCCATTGTGATCCTCCCCCCCCCCCCCTTCGGCACTCATTGCAGCCCCCGTATGCGCAAGCCTATAACTTTTATCATAGCGTTACCAACAAACTCGCAATTACGACAACTATATAAGTGATACTTCTTTTATATCTACATTGGTTAACATGAATTTGTAAACTATTAAAAAAGAGAAAAGAAGTAGAAAATATATTTATAAATCACTATAAGGACAATAATGGTTTAACTGAATAATCTCTTATCAAAAATCATCTTTTTACTACTATTTATTCTTTTTTTATCATATTCAATCAATGTAAAAATTGTTGTAATTCAAAATATTTATTTTCTTCTAATAAAACCAGAAAGTGAAAAAAATGGCTCAAGTATCTTTAAACATGAACTTATAAGTGAAATGAAAGGTTTAATATGTTGAATGATTACTATTGTAAAATGATAAAAGTAATCTTAAATATGAGAGATATAAAATGATGATTAAATTATGATGCAATTTTTGACTGATATAACATAAAAATATATAAAACAATGCTTAATTCTATGACAGAGAGGCATGACTTGGTTAGAGTAAATGTAAATATGAGAAAGATTAAAATAAAATACGAATACAAATATAAAAAAAAACATAAATAACAGAATTGATACACATTTACTGATGGAAATAAAATGAAAAGTAAATGAGAGACTTGTATGATGATGAATTGTATGGCTCAGTGAGAATGATGGTATGAGAAATGAATCTATATGAAATAGCAAAATTCCAAATCTGAAACTGACTGCTTATGTGCTGATAATGATTGATGCTAGAGTAGTGAGAGCAATTTAGTTAATGACGACAATCAAAAAAGTTCAGTAATTGAATTTAAAGAAATGATAATAAATACACCTGACCTTATGAAATAAAATATGCAGCCACAAACCTGTGATAAAGTTAGATAAGGCAGAAAAGTTTTGCAATCTTGGAGCTGAAGGTGGCTGCAGGTTCTCTTAGGACAACATGCTGAAGCCTCTGGTTTTAATACCCCTAGTCCCTCCCATAAATATAGACATCTGCCCTTAATAGCTATAGCCAGGGCTAAGGTAATATTAGTCCTATGACAAAGTACATACACAGTGTATTTTAACAGAAAAGCTTTTTAGAGAGTATTTTCTCCCTTTATCGGGTTCTAAGCAATACTGAACAGAATCCAGACTTTTATATTAAACCAGTAACTCACAACCAGAATAAATCACCAGACACTACACGAAAATGCATAGGAGGTCATATTATTTAAAAGGGAAATAAAATAAAAACTTGATTCATGTGAAATACTAATAATGAGCCAAAAATCATATCTAAATAAATGAGAAGTTTAGGCAAACGTGATGAAAGTATGTGTCTCCGTAAATTTCTAACTACTTAACTGTATTGAATGTTGGGTAAGTATACTTCAAATATATGTGTTATTTTAAACATACAGTACCATACTCAAGACCTCTTACTGCAAGATATAAAGAGGTCAGGAGACTAAAGACACAGCAGCTATCACCTTATAGTAAGAGACAACCAAGAAACTGGGTACAAGATTTGTAATACGCAAGGAAAATATAATTTTGTGTTATTATATAGTCAGACATAAAAGATATTATTTCATAAGTAAGTGATTTCATTCTCCAAATAACAATGCCTCTGTAAAATGTAAAGTTGGGGTAAAATAAATAAAACCCACACATTCATTGAGCAATAAACATAATAAACATTTTGGAACCCTCTATATACATCGTTAGGAAATACTCTATTTTAATAAGCGCGTTTATACAATGAGAAATAAAGGTTATGTTTTATAGTTAAAAGAGTGCATTAAATATGTGTCTTTAGTCTCTTGACCTCTTTATATCTTGCAGTAAAGAGGTCTTGAGAATAGTAGTGTCAGTAAATTTCTAATTGTAAGTCTAAAATGTCTTTGTGCAATCCATAATGCAAAAAAATACTAATTTGGCTAATTTGAAAAGTGAATGGGAAATGTCCAAAAGATTAATGATTTGGTATGTTTAAGGAACCCAACTTTTGATTGACTGACCTTAAATTAAGCCATGAGATGACAAATGCAGAGCTGAACAAATACTCATACATAGCAAGGAGAAAAGAGTAGTAATTAGATAGGCCCTCATTCAATTGCAATTTGGCCAATTGAATAGGGCTCTAAATAAGCACATAACATATTTTTTAAATAAGTTTTTAGTTAATAGACATCTATCCAAAAAGCAAGGTTTTCACTAACTAAAAACTTATTTAAAAAAATATGCTATGTGCTTATTTAGAGCCCTATTCAATTGGCCAAATCGCAATTGTATGAAGGCCCAAGTCGGGTGTACTACTTGAGATAGAGCAGAAGGTCCTCAAAAAAAGAAAGAGTACCTCCTATGCAACCTTCATAAAGCTTCACAGGAAATGGTTCAGGGATCACAAAATGATTGCATCTAATTGTATTGTGGAGCAGACATCAAATTATTTTTTAACACAATAGTTAATAATATTCATTTTCTCAATATGATAAAGTAATAATTATACAGGAGATTATTGATAATTACCTAGAAATGCTGATGGTGAAACTGTCCCGTTGCTCCTGGACACCATGACACTGATTCCCGTCTCTACAAACGGTACAGAAAAGTCAATGATCTCCGAACGTTCCTCGTTGATAGTGAGAGAGCCGATGGCCATATCCGCCCGCTGGTAAAACACCTACCAGGAAAGAGCAGTGAAAATGAAGACTTATAAAAGCATAAATAGAAAACTCATGTGAATAAAAATTCTCATGGTGTTCCTAACTGTTTTACTTCATAAATTCATTTTACAACAAGACATAACTTCATAGCCTATTTTTCTTTTTCTGCTGTGGCACCTAAAGCAGAATAACAAAAGCTTCTGTGAATCATTTTTATATGACTTCAACTAAAATGCATTTTAACCTGCTAACAATATACTTCCCATTTCTGTAATCATTTTTGTAAATACAATATACACTTGGGCATACACATAATTTAAACTGTGTGCTAAAGTAAAATGTCTTATTCTGCCTGTTGGATTCATTGTACATTATGCCCAATTGGCAGGAACCATAATAAAAATAAACTGGTATAATCAAGAACTACAGACAGTGGTGTAACCCAAGAAATCCCAAGCCTAGGGCATAACATTTTCAGATGGTAGCAGGCTGCCTCAAGTTACTAGTACAGTGCTATTAATAGTGTTGTCTATATGCAGTAACACATATTTCTATACATGTACATGATATTTTCTGAGATATTGCAAATATATATATATATATATATATATATATATATATAAATAAATAAATAAATATATAAACACATGGATGGAAAGCATGAACATCCACAGTACTGTCATGGCACACACATATTAATTGGCCTAGAGCAGCAAAAAAATTAAATAACCCACTATTTTGAGATCAGTATTATGTTTATTATGTATGGCCTTTTTATTTCAGTAAGTAAAGACACACATGGGAACAAAGTTTTGCATTATTTTATTGTAAGTGTTGAACAACACTGTAAAATCATTGTATTTGATCACATACTTCTGGAGGAGATCCAGAATGCTTAGATTGCTCCGAGTCCATCGTACTACCACACTTTCTGGCCAATACAGACAGATTTTAGTATTTACTTTCGTTTCAAAAACCAATAATACAAGAATGTATTACCTTTTATAAGCAAATGTATCAAATTTAAAAGAAAAAAGGCCACACTTATAAGATATATGTCCTCTAATGTAATGAGAAGGACTCAAACAATATACCACAATAATATGCTGTCACATATATAGACAAGACAAATTAAAATGAAATAACTTTATTGAAATATCATAATAAAATTGGAAAAACAGACGTTTAAGAATGAAAATAAGCGTCAGGGAAGAGTTATAATAGTGCATATATAGGATTGAAGATAATATCAAAGATCAAAATATGAATTCTCTGATTGTATAAGTATAATACACAATAAAGGATCATAATGATGATCACATAGATCTTACATCATAAGCATAAACTCACCTAGCTGGAAAAATACTGATCACTTTATTACATTTTCACCGTTATTAGATGGTTTGATGGTAACAAAGACTCACCACTTATCCAGATTGTCCTTTCTCAAATGAACATACAGGGTCACACAAGGATGGTTTTTCATGTTATTAAAATATTAATTAGAAACATATAAAATAGAATTAGGTAGTTGACATAATTTCTAAGAAAAAATATTTATGTAGTTTTAGTATTGGCAAATAGAAGGCATGGATCTTGAGACACACTTTCTTCATCCTCTCAGTCAATAGGAGCAAGCAAGGCTGACCTCTCCAATAAAGTCCACTTTTCAGCTCAATGCACTGATCTCTCTTTCCTCTACAAATTAACACGTTTGTGATTCTTATATATTGATTTTCCAGAAACCCTTGGAATGCATTACAACATGAACATACAGGATCACACAAGGATGGTATAATAATAACCACACAGGTTCTAAGTGATAATAGACCTCTGATTCATGTATGCTAATGACCACACAGACCCACTAATCATATTTAAAGGGCAGTGATAAACTCATGATGGTCATATAAACCACATAAATCCTGAATGGTGAGCACAGACTGGAAAAAAACTAAACACTATATTAGACTTTCACTGTGGTCAAATAAGGTAATGGTCACACAGACTCACCACATACTCAATAGTACAATACGATTACATATTTCATAGTATATTATGATGTATATGTTATGATTCTTATGGTAAATGGTTGAATGCATAATGATATTCCTTTTATATGAACATCAAAATATTTGCAATACTAGATTATACATTAGCGGACAGATACCTTATAAGAGTGGCCTTTTTTTTATCTGATACATGGAACTGCTACTTTATATATGTATGTGAAATATGTATGTATTTCCCCAAAAATATGGATTAATAATTACTAAATTACCAAAAATTATGGAAACATTTAAAATTCTGTCATAATTTTATTTTATGACAATACAGGATTATAATTGTCCTTCTATACATGTTTTTAAATGATTACATGTATATTCAATCATGCCATTGGTATAATCGACCATTTCAATTCTTATGGGGAGTTTTTATGGGAATATAACAGCTAAAATTGCTAATGTTTGCAATTATACCAGGAATGCTTTCAACAATGGAAAGCTCATTAATTTATAGACACATCCTTTTGAGAAACTAGCAGACACTTACATGGCTTCTGTTTGAACTTCCGTTAGGCTGACTTTGCTCTATGGGAGTTTTTACAAGCTAGTTTGCAGAGCAATTACATGGCTCTCCGTACAAGAACTCATGTAACAGTTACTGATTGCTCCCGGGGGTGGGAGTGTGGGGGGAGGTAGTCGTGTTCCCACAGCCTGCCTAAAGTATACCTCTAAGAGACTCCAAGTCTAAAATTCAGTAAGTTCCAAAGCAGCGCCTTGTAACATCAACACACTAAGCTAGCTTTATCATCATCCCACCCATATCCCTATCTATCCATTTGTCTATCCACTTATCTATATAAACCTAACTCTTATAACAAGGAAATGACTAAATAGTAACAAAAATATATCCTGGGGGTTAATAGCCCATATGAACCAGGTCTCACCTGTGATCCCTCAAAAAATCCATGGGGGGACATCAGTAAGGGGCAAGGAGTTAATGAGGACCAAAGCACAGGGGGGTAGAGAGAGGGCCTGATGCCCCACCCAGATGTTAAGGGAGTCCCAGGGGATATAATAGCTGAGAGGGGTAGCTTGGAGGGTAGGCAGTGGGTTATTAGCCCTCCACATTCATTAATTTTTCCTACTATTTAACCACTTCACTGCCATTATTGCTGCAAGTAATATTAACTCTTTGAGGGATGTTATGTATAACATAACAGTTCTTGGTATAGGTTTTGCTAGTACTACTGGTGGTACATTTTACACATAGGGTTTAGACTCAGTATGAGCTACCACAGGGCTTTATGAGAACAGGCTAGATTTAGAGCCAGGTAGTCGCACTTTAGATGCAGATAGAACAAGGAACATATTACATGTTAGAGTTTACATGTAAGGGGTTGTTACAGACAACATCTATTAGCTTAAATGTAATCCTGAATCATAAGATTTTCTATGGAAGTCATGTAACCAGCCCATAACCAGCAGGGCAACCATGATGTCCAGCTTCTGCAATATATTTTAATCCACTACATTCTATTTTAAAATACTATCTTTAGATGATTAAAAAGAAAACAACGCTCTACACTGATAATTTAAGCTATTCAAAAGACCCTACAGAAAGTGTGACCACAGTGGCCATTTAACTGAATGTCTCCGTCCTTATAAAGTGGTCTCTATGGCAAAGCAGAGCTATGTGAAGTTGCAGAGTACCCTGCTGTCTGAAGCTCACTCATTTGTCATATTGCATTGACATGAGTCATTGAAGTGTTCATTTGATCACTGTACAAAATATCAACATTCAACAACCTTATTACCGATTCCTTGAGCTGCTATTACATGGCTCCATGTCTATTTTTATATGAATGAAATTCCATTTGTTGATAACAGTACCTGACATGCCTTTTTACAGCAATGAGATGTTTTTTTCAAAAAATACTTATTAACAACACCATTCTAATCACAGATCCTGTACAGATCCTGTCACTAACATTTTTCTCTGGAGGTGCAACAACGGTTCAAGTTGAAATTTATAAGCCTTGAATCCACTAGTCTATTTCAGGCAGGTAAATGAACCATTACATTTGCAAGCTAATTAAATAATGTCAGACCAAAACTAATTACAGGAGAGGATCGTTCTCACCACAGAGGTTATCTAATGATATGGTATGTATGGACTCGGCTATTCCTCTGCTCTTGTGCTGGTATTTTAATTGCAATTATAACATATTTGTCAGTTTTGCTAGTAATGAGATGGTGAATTTGATGCAAAACACTGTATTTAAAGGGTCGCTAATGGCTCTAGTTACACTAATGAACAGCTAGTGTAAACAAAGGTTAAAATACTTTGAAATAGGTAAAAATATTTATTTTATATTATATTATACGCATCTAATGTAAGTCCACCTATAGGTGTTTGTGTGTTTTCAAAATAATAATCAAGACATCTCTGGAGTTTCCTCCAAGATACACAAATGCCCATTGAGACAGTGATGATAATAACCTAGCAATATGGGAAAGTTAATTTATCAGATACTTCAACATATAAATAAACAGCTAGAGGTAGACTTACAGGATATAAATTAGCTACAATTGTTAGTGCTTTAAAAACAAAAAAATATATATATTGTTCTACTTTTTCTATACACTATTAACCATTTACTGTAGTTATTTAAGACAGATTAATGTTAATATGTAATTTCAGTGATACTTTAATTCTCACATACATGTTTACATGCTTATAGCTGGATCTTTATTGTTTTTTTAAGTTATTAACATATTAATTAGAAACATATAAATTATTGAATATTGCTAATTTAACTCATTGAACATGTTATTAAAGCTAAATGCACAATCTAAACAGTTACAGTGGTTCTTTAACCTGGCTGAGCATTTACACGTCGGGTTTATTAGCCGCTCAAGCAGTTTATTTTTAAACATACAATTTAGAATAATTAAAAATAATCTTTAACTAGATCCTTTATTTATATTAACACTACATTTCATGCACACAGAATTTGTAATCACATTACAGTTATGCATTTAAGATATGCATCTACACACCTTTGATCTGAAATTCAATAGTAAGCCATTAAAGTGGAAAGTATATGAATGTTTTTATGTTAATTTTATTATGTGGCTGCAGACGGGTAAAATCAAGTGGAAACGCTTAATATGCCAAAATGTAGTAATAAAACCATGAAATTGTCCATAATTGTATACAATCCCTGTATATCTAATGCCTAGTCTTATGGGCAGGAATTGTTCATATTTCTCAATGTTTGTTAACCTCTCTCACTGATGACCACTTTGCATCATGTTGGATGGATTGTTAATCAAAAGAAAAACCACAATTGTGTTGTGACCACCAGATAACGCCTTGTAAATGAAAGCTTCTTTCATGTTGGACGTATTCACTTTATTGTCTGAACACAATGCATCATTACAAGCAGTGTTCTTCATAATAAGCTACATCAGAAGAGAAGCTAAGCTTTGGCATTTTGTATACCTGGACCTTTTAATAATTAAGTTTTAACATGAATTTTAAACCAAACAAAAATATTATTAGATATCATGGGTCTAGGAACTGGGGGAGGAGGACAAATCCCCCCCTTGATTTCTCATTGTGTGTATGTATTCGTATAGAAGCTGTTAAGTGTTCTGTGTATCAAGTGAGCTGTATAACATAACATATAGTTTTTTCTGTTCCCAACAACCAATCCACAAATATTCCAGCCCCGATAAGCTATGTGACTATATGCTGTGTTTTCCCATTCACAATATATGAGGGATTGTGTCGCAAACCTGCAGCATGTAGCAGGACAGGCAGGTGCCTCTGTGACTGAAGTGCTTCTAGGTGTCTTTTAAGATTCCCCATTATATATTTAGCCATGCATATATGGTATAGCATGGCTGATTGCATGGTCTACATGCGAGGACGAGCCGAGATTGATGCTGGGGTTGCATGGCACCCAGGGCAAGGTCACTTTATAGTGGGCTAAGCATGCTAATATTTATATAATTTATTTACCTCAAAACTTGACATAAATGCCTGAGCAATGAGACAATGCTGCTCACTTCCTATCACTATACAGCAGTCTTCCCAGAACAGGCTCCATGTATGCTCTACAATGTGAGAGTGACCAAGTGCCATGTTTTCTCACCCAGCCTGCTCACATACATTGGAAGAGAGGAGGAAAGACTAGAGGCATGTAAATTGGAATTTATAACCTAAGAGGTAAGGAAAAGGCATGCAGTGGAAGATGTTTCAGCGAGGAGAACTCTATTTAATGCACTCACATGTGATTATGCTATTATTTTTTATCAAATTGTCATGTAAATTGGGAATCTGGGTCAAGCACTCATTCTGAAGGGTTGTTTTTTTTTAATGTGGATTCTCATTTTATGGACATGACTACTTGTGTGAAAATGTGTGCCCACTTACCCGCAGCCCGGAAAGCTTTGCTTGGGGTAGTTAGGGTACATGCAGTATCTCACAAAAGTGAGTACACCCTCACATTTTTGTAAATATTTAATTATATATTTTCAGGTGACAACACTGAAGAAATTACAATCTGCTACAATGTAAAGTAGTAAGTGTACAGCCTGTATAACAGTGTCAATTTGCTGTCCTCTCAAAACACACAGCCATTAATTTCAAAACTATTGGCAACAAAAGTGAGTAAACCCATAAGTGGAAATGTCTAAATTGGGCCCAAAGTGTCACCATTATTTTCCAGCATTGCCTTAACTCTCATGGGCATGGAGTTCACCAGAGTTTCACAGGTTGCCCCTGGAGTCCTCTTCCACTCCTCCATGATGACATCACAGAGCTGGTGGATGTTAGAGATCTTGCACTCCCCCACCTTCCATTCGAGGATGCCGCACAGATGCTCAATAGAGTTTAGGTCTGGCAGTGGTCATCTTGGAGGTGTGTTTGTGATCGTTATCATGTTGGAATACTGCCCTGCGGCCCAGTCTCCATAGGGAGGGGATCATGCTCTGCTTCAATATGTCACAGTACATGTTGGCATTCATGGTTCCCTCAATGAGCTGTAGCTCCCCAGTGCACTCATGCAGGCCATATATTGACACTTTGGGTCCAATTTGGACATTTCCACTTAGGGGTGTACTCACTTTTGTTGCCAACGGTTTAGACATTAATTGCTGTGTGTTTAGGTATTTTGAGGGAACAGCAAATTTACACTATTATACAGGCTGTACACTTACTACTTTACATTGTAGCAGAGTGTCATTTCTTCAGTGTTGTCACATGAAAAGATATAATTAAATATGTACAGGGGTGTACTAACTTTGGTGAGATACTGTATTTTGTAGTCTCTGTAGAACTAGATACATTTTATGTAATACTTTGAGGTCAGATTCTAGTGTAATTTAGTTGCTTATGCTCTGGCCAATATGCTTGTTGTACCGTTTATAATGGTATATATAAACATATTTTGAGTATAAACACAGTGATTTTTTTCATATCTTAATTTAAAAATGTAATCCATCCTCTTTGCTGCTCCAAGTCTAGGTGCCCTGTTGGTGGATAATTGGTAATTTAGAAGAATGATTTACGTTTAACTCTTTCACCTGATAATTATTGTATGAGATCATAAAAATAATAATACCTCTGTGCATACATTTTCTGAATCATTATAAAGCAAAATGTATTTTCATCAGTGTGTGGATACCACTTAGTGTCAGTATACAGTGCAGAATGTTCAGTATCAGTATATAATTATTTAGTGCAACACGTTCATTATTAGTATGCCAATTCCATATCATTATAACATGATCATTATCAATGTACACATTATATGCAGCACTTTATTATCCGTGCATACTCAACATAATTCTACAGCTCACGTTATTAATTACTAATATGCACATAGAGGGGGCAAAACATATATAGACCTATCAAATATTTTTCATTTTCATATTTCCCTCTGCTAATCTTTCAGGGGTGACTGTTTGACCATTCGGCATGCACTGTAAACTGCCATACGGCATTGCATAGCTTGATGCTCACCTGTGATTATGGCAGGAGGGAGGGAGGTCAAAATATCAACCCCTTTGAGACGAGCAGAAAGAAATTCAGTATTAGTAATATTTCAAAATACAATTAAAGTATTGGGCTACTTTGATCACACTGGATTCAACGTATACATCGTTTAAAGGACCACTGTACTATAAAAATAATGGCAGTTAAAATGAAAGTACATTCAAAAGTATACTTGATTTATAATGTTAAAACTTGTCAATGCTACTGTGTGTTCCAGAGTCTGACTGGTGTAGATCAAGACAGATGTCAACACTAGAACACACTGCAGCTGAGCCCCCCCCCCCCATTATGCAAAAAGCGTGGAGTTAAGCAGCACAGTGCGATGGACAAAAACCTATAAATGTAAGAGCTTTAGAGTATCACTGCTAGCAATACAAATCAAGTATACTTATGCATGCACTTTCATTTTAGCAGCCATTATTTTTTGCTTTAAGTTTCTCCTTCTTATTATGAAAGTGCAGATATAAATGTATTACATTTAACAGGCTGATATTAACAACTTTGAGTAGAAGAAACCTTAAAGCTTATTTATCTAACACACCAAAATATTTAATAGCAGCCAACTGTAATTGTATTTATTTATATGTATACTTTTCATTTCTGTAATAGCTGGGAACTTTGCTATGTTAATTTCCTTACGCATATGCCAGGCATTCATCAGTTACACAGAAGTACTGTACAAGAGAGAAATATGTCACGGGACGGAGTTGCTCATTACAAAAAAAGTATCATATCAAGTTTAATTAAAACCACCGACATAAAAAGCATTTATTTGTAAAGATCTGTATGTAGGATATTTTTTAGTACTCTTTAGTTACAGTGGGGATTTTCGTATTCAGTTTATACTTTTAGTTTCTGTAATAACTGGGACAATTGCTATGTCATGTTAATCTCCTTACATATATGCTCAGTTATACTGAAGTACAGTACAAGAGAGAAATATGCCATGGGAAGGAGTTGCTCATTACAAAAAAGCTATCATATCAAGAATATGAGGCTATAAAATACCCCTCCTCCTTGGATCACCCCTCTCTATCTATCTATCTATCATTACTACAAATTCACCCTCTACAGAAACTTGTGCGGATACTATTAATGTAATTACACCTCGACAGAGAAAGAGATAGTTTGAAAGCAGAACCAAAGACTGCTGTCCAAGGTGCTGAAAGTGAACTTGTACAGTAATTACAAGAAAACTTCAGAAATGTGTTTGTGTGCGTGTGAGAAGCATGGGGTAAATTATGACTTCCTACTAACTATTTGTATTTTCAGGATAGCTAAATGATAAGCAAAAAGACTAATCTAAAATTTCTATACTGCTTAAATGATAGTTTTCTAAACTCACTTCAATAATTTTTCAAGCACTATCCAACATCTGAAATTTATGAAACATACTCTTTTAAATGCAGGATAGAAACCTCAGCCCTATGCCCTATAAGTATATAATAAATAAATCAGAATGGGAGAGCAAGCTTATAGATAGATGCATATATAGATAGATAGAGAGATAGATAGATAGATAGATAGATAGATAGATAAATAGATAGATAGATAGATAGATAGATAGAAGAGTCATCTGTCTGTCTGTCTGTCTATCTATCATTACTACAAACTCACCGTCTACAGAAACTTGTGTGCATACGATTAATGTAATTACACCTCTCGACAGTGAAAGAGACAGTTTGAAAGCAGAACAAAAACTGCTGTCCACGGTGCTGAACGTGAACTTGTACAGTAAATAAAAGAGAACTTCAGACATGTGTGTGTATGTGTGTGAGTGCACTCTTTTTCAAAACTATTTTTATTTATTCCTCCAAATGTAACATAAAATAAGTCAGTTATAATAATGCAGTGTCAAATGGGTGACATTATAAAACTGCCTACATACTTCACTTGCCACAGGTTTCTGATTCTTAAAAAACTAAACCTGCATCCTCTTTTGGTATTACAACTATTTTGAAGTGAGTGGACCTTAGTGTCAAGTGCCAATGTGGCATTTTTTTCACTTTTTTAATACCATTCTGCGACTATTATTTTGTATGATATTATTTAGTACCATTTAGTTGGAACTCAGTGGGACTTTTCCTATTAGTTTATATAAACTACATAGTTATGGATGTTGTTCATGTTAAGTGAATTGTTTTGAAAACTTTGTTTTTGGTACAGTAGAGCCAACCAAGGTTTCTGAGTGACGCTGGGATTACTTAACATATTTTAACAGTGGCATTATGTTATATTAAGCTTGAATACTATATCCATTAAATAACATAGATATTAGCATTATTTAACTATATTTGATAAATAACACCCGTTATCTAAAAAGGTTCTTGCAGAATTAGAAATATGAACACTGGTAATTGTCCTAAATAAATATATTGTCATTTATTTACATGTGGCAGGAAAGTTGAAATGACCATTAGCCACATTAAATTCACCTAACTTGTAGAACCGTAGCCCGTAACATAGCCCGCAACATAGCCCGCAAGACTTACACCTATTAAATTGGCCTCTTAAAGCATCCCACCAATGACTTGCAGGGACGTGAGAATTTGACTTGCGAGCCAGTAAATCATTTGTTCTTTCAAGCCTGTAGCTGTTAAGTTCCAATCGCGCTATTAAATGGCATCAAAATCACTGGCGTTCAAACCCGTAACTTGCAAATGGAGCCAAGAAGCCGAGTGCTAGAGAGGACCCACAAGGGGGGTAAAGTCCAATCTGTAGCACTGTAAATGCAAAAATCACCACACTACTGTACTTTTATTAACAGGGAAAGTGATGTTACGTCTT